>VWYI01010793.1:0-36753 GCA_013399455.1 Anthoscopus minutus | reverse complement strand
CCCGCCCGCTCCGCCTCTTCCGGGGCAGCGCGGCCGCCGCAGGACGGGCTCGGCCGCCGTGTGAGCCGCTCCCCTCAGTTCTCCGGTACCTCAGTCCTGCTCCCCTCATGGTCGCTCCTTAGCGCCTCCTGGCCCTTTAGCCCCGCTCCCCTCATTCTCCCGGCCCTTTAGCCCCGCTCCCCTCAGCACCCCTCAGTCCCGCTCCCCTCAGCGCTTCCCGGCCCTTCAGCCCCAGCCCTGTCCCATCAGACCCCACTGCCCTCATGGCCGCCTTTCCCGCCCCGCTCCCTCAACCCCTCATCACACAAAATCAGATTGTTCACCCGGTGTGCCACAAGCCAGCCGTGACACACTCGCCGGACACACTGATTGATTACTTCCGAGCCGCGGTGCTCGGTGGTGTTCCACAAATCCAGCACACCCCACCGGGCTTCTCTCACTATTATTTGTACTCGCAAGTTCAGAGTTGGTAACTTTCCAAGTATTGCCCATCTATCGGGATTGATTAGTAATTTATAAGTTTCGTAACCTCAGCCAACTTCTACACATGGTGAGGGGAAGGTCTTCACAGAGTCCTTAGAATTATAATGAACATAGATCAGCTATAGGCTACGCGGACCTTGAATCTTTTGCTAAGTTAGCAAAGTATACAGAGACGTACACCAACATCCGAATTTACTACATCCCTAACGCTCGTTAGTTCCAGGATGTCCTTGAGTAAGGGATGGGGGCTGCTGCCAGGGAGGTTAGGTCTCCTTTCTTGAATTGGAAGCATGCAAAGATCTTACATTAAGGAACATTACTACTTAAAGATAATCTTGACACAGCAGCAGCCCCGCTCCCCTCAGCGCCACGTTCCCTCCCTGACCCCCAGCCCTGCTCCTCCGCAGGGCTCATTCGTTTCTCTGCCCCGACGGCTCCGCGGTGCTCGACAGGGCAAAGCCTGCGGGGCGAGCCGGGATCGGCAGTGTAGGGTCAGGGACACGCGGTGCGGGCATAGTTGGTTATCGCATGAGAATCTGTCATGTGGTTTTATAAGAAAACATTAAATTATGGCCTGGAAAAAGGAGACAAACCAGTTGGTACAAATGGTATTTTTTAAGGACACTGTGAAACTCTCGGGTACAGCCCGTTGTCTTAATTGTCAATAAAATCCAGCACTATCCTCCAGCAGCCCTGTTGCTGCTATCCTGCCAGCCACCGGTGCCACCCACGGGAGAGCAGGGAATGACCCTGGAGCACTGTGGATGACTGTGACACCTGAAGCAGGATGCATTTCCATGATCTCTGTGATCCCTGCCCGCAGCGACTGCGGGATGCTTGAGGAATCAGAGCCGCGGGCTGGGCTCGTGTCAGCACTGGAGTGTCCAACGCTCGCTGGAGGCGTTACCGCAGCCCACCCTGGGCAGATCCCCGGAGAGATCCCCGGCAGATCCCGGGTACATCCACGGGCAGATGCCAGGCACATCCTCCGGCAGATCCGGAGCAGATGCCCGGGCAGAGCCGCGGGCAAATCCCGCGCAGATCCCAGAGCAGACATCGACCAGCCGCGCGGCGCATCTCCCGACAGGCAGCAGCGCGGACAGCCCCATCGGGGCGGGGATCTGGAGGCAGGCACCGCGCGGGGCAGCCCCGGCCCGCGCGCCGCCATATATAAGCGTTGCGGGGTCCTCGGGCGCGGTCCTGTCACGCTCGCACGGGGACGAGGCCGCGGCGGCGATGGCGGATTTCGATCCCTACGACGACCGGGCCTACAGCAGCTTCGGCGGCGGCCGCGGGTAAGCGGGGCTGGAGGCAGCACTCGGGTCTCCCCCCGTAGCTGGGACGGGAGCGGGGGCCAGTGGCCCCGGCCGGGCGAGGTGAGGGCGCGGCCGTAGGGCTCGGCCTGCCCCGCACCGCGGGGATGGCGGGCGGGGGTTGCGGGACGGGGGCGCTGCCTCTGAGAACTGTTTGGGCTCGTTCTGCCCCCCCGCTTGCCCTCCTGCGAGGCGGGGGGGTTCCCTTCCGCTGGCCGCGGCGGACCCGCTTTGTGCGGCGGCGTGGGGGCTGCGGGTCCTGGGGGGTCCCGGCCATCCCCGCGCGGCTGCCGCCAGCGGGNGCGGGAGGAAGAGGGTGTCGCTGTTCCCGCCGTCCCGGAGGCGAGTGGAGTGGGGGATTTAGGGAGGTGCTGGGTCAGAGCCAAGGAAGGCCGTGAGGAGCTTGAGCGGGGCCGGACCGGGATGGGCGGAGGGAACGTCCCTGAAGGACTGGAGCAAGGCAAGAGGCCGCTGTGCTGGCGGGACGAGACGGCCCCGGGAGCGGGCAGCGTTGTGGTGCCTGCGGCGGGAGGAAATGGGAGGCCTTTGTGGTGTCTCCGCTCGAGTAGCGCTGAGAGCAGCCGTCCTGCGTTATCCGAGGCTCCGGGTGCTGATTGCAAATCCCTGATCCGTAGGAATCGGGCTTGTTTCTGTCTCTTTGCTGAAGAGTGTTTTTAGGAGAGGAGCTACAGAGACAATAACCAATAATTAGACGTTTGTCTTAAATCAGGTTAGAATGGTGCAATCAATTGATTTGTTGGAGGTTGGTGCTGTTATAAGTTTCTGAGTGTGCTGTAATAAAACAGTAGGCATAAATGTGTGGAATAAATTTCCTTGTGAGCAAATCTTCACAAATGTATTAATCAAATATTCCGAGATGTATTTCCTGATCAACAGTGTTCGTGCCCTTTTCTGCTCTTGGATTAATAACTTGGTTTCATTTCAGACTCTTTAGGCAGCAGAGAGAAGCTGCTGGAGTTAGAACAGCAGTAAGTTTTTCTTGTCTTTGGAAGTACTCTGACACTTTGAGCTTTTCAAGCTCATTTTCATGCACTGATACCCTTTGAGTTTAATTCAGGGATGTCTGAGAGCAAGCAGATGCTGTAATCACTTGTATTTTTGTTATTTTTTAAAATTTTGTGACAAAACAGCCTAACCAGCAGCCTAAAGTGGTACTTGACTCATTATAAACTCGGATATTGCTGCACAGTGTATCCTAGTCAATGTAGGCATATGCTGTGAAGTAATAAAATGCCAGTTAAAGTGTTATTTTATATTCAGATTCCTGTAAGAGAACTTAAATTTGCTGTCAGGGAAGATGTGGAGTCTTACTTGGTAAACTAAAGGCATTCTGCAAATTAGTTGATGTCTTTAAAGATAAGAAAATGTACTTAATCTCTTAATTTACCTGCAATTCTAAACATCAGATACTGCTAATATTAGAGTCCAATGTATGCTTCTATCTGATTTATTGTTATCACTATTAAGTTAGTACTAGCTAATTCACAACAGGTCTTTGTGTATGTTGTATGAAGTCCTGTAATATATGAAGTGTAATGAAAACATAGCTGTTCTTGAAGGTTCTGATTAAAGAATCTCATGCTAATTTAAAGTGGTTCCTGCACATTTTCAGGGTCTCTAGGACTGTAGAAATAGAGTAAACTGAGTTGAGATGTAGTAGTTTTTGTGGAAGTTGCGTTTTGCATGACCTTTGGTGTACATAGCAAGTGAGCAGAGGATTTCAGTGTGACAGATGGGAAATCAATGCCAACAGATTCTAACATATCTAAGTTATCTGCCTCTTTCTCATAATCATCAAAATAATGGTGGAAGAACATCAGGATATGTATGACTGGTGTGATGGGATGGGATTTTGCTATACCTGAGATGTTTAGGGATACACTGACTAAAAGCTGAATCATAATATTAAGGGATGCAGAAGTCACTTTTTTCCTGGTGAAGAATGTGATGCTGATATAAATGACAAAAGTCTTACTATAAGCTTTCTAGAAAGCTTTTTGGAGCCCAAAATTTGACATGAAGACCTGTAGTTAATCCTACTGAAGCCTAGTTGAAACAAAGTCTGTAGAGCTTCTCAGAGTTGAAAGAAAGGGAGTGTTTACTGCTCCTACCTCACTGCTAGGCAGTTTATTTAGGTGTGGCTTGAAGTGCTGGGCACACTCCTAAAGGTTAAGATTCACCTGCTGAAGTGCTGCACAGTTCAGTGATAATGAGGAGTTAGTCCTTCTGGCAGCTTGGATCTCATGTCTTACCCATCTAGCTATTAAGAGCTATCTCCTAATTTTTAGGCTTGGGTAAGCATTTTGCTGAAGACATCTCTTACTTATTCCAGACTTGTCCTGAGTTGCTTGAAAAAATGGGTTTGAATTTAGTGTTTAGAAGTGTTGTGGTCTTGCAGGGTTGACACTGTCATCCTGCTAATCCTCATGCTGGCCCAGAAAAGCTCTAATGACAGAACCCAGGTAGGCTATTGTCTCTGTGGTGTGCAAAAGGTAAATCTTGAGCTTTGATCTCTAGTGATAGGCTATTTAACTCAGATACTGAGCTCCAAAATATCCTTCATTTTGAACTTGTGGCAGATCTTTTCTGGAGATATAACTAAACTGTGTAAAAAGCAGGTTTATAAATGGGACTTCACTTGTTTCCTACCCAATATTGCCAAAGGCATTTACTCAGCCCACTAAAGTTTAATTATGGGGGTGTTGCTAGAAGCAAGCTTTCCTGTTCAGCTTTCTGCTTTCATTTTCTGAGAAGGAAATCAAGCCATGTCTTTAAGATTGTCACAGTAAGATGACATAATTATTACCTAATTGTGTCTATGCAAAAGTTTAGAGTGGGAAATGCAGATATTTGTTCAGAACTCTGGTTTGCCTAGTTCAGATGTGTTTTCAATTATTTTTTTACTTTTGTCCTACTTTGTTACAAGTGTGAGAATCTTCTTTCAATCTCATTGTTTGGTTACTGAAGGCAGCCTCTTTCTTTTATTTCACTGTTTCAGTGTTGGAAAAAATGTTGGGAAGTACAGAAACAGTTTCTTTTTGTGTTGCTATACCTGAGTTCCTTAAGAAACTTGGTTTGAAACTTAGTTATTGACCATTCTGGTTCTTCATATGGAAACTAAAATAACAAAAGTGTAGTTATATATTTGATAACCAAAGCCTTAATAGTGAATTGGAGATGAATATTTCATTTTCTGACTTTAAAATCAGTCTAGATTGCACAATAGGGCATGGATTTCCACACATGCAGCCCATAAAGTTCTGGTGCACTGTGGTAGAAAGAAGGTTTGTCTGTAGCACAGAAAATCCTTTTGGGATTGAGAGTTGTGGTTTTAGCAGTGGCTCAAATGGAGCTGAGTGGAGGTTGTTGATGAAAATTGTGGCTCCAGCACTTGTTCTCCTTCTCATTCCCATCTTGGCAAAGTGCTCTTTGCAGCTGTCCAGATCACCTTGTGGGTCTGGCTGAGGACTCAACTCCAGGGTGAGTTTGTAGGTGAATCAGCTCCCTGTGAGGTGACTGGCAGCTTGGGAATGCCCTGAGAATATGTACAAGGAGAGAATGCTCCTTCGAAACTCAATTCTGATGTTCCTGTAGGACATAAACATTAAGACTTCCTTTTTTGGTTGCAAGTTAAATATATGGTTTATTAACAGCTGTTCCTAATGCTATAGATGATAAATAAGGACAAAGGCACGGAACTGATTCTATGTATTATGGGATTATTTAGAACAGCAACTCGGCTTTCTTAGAGTTCCTCCTTAAAACTCAAGTCTTGTGACTAAAGTAATTCACAACTTTTACAGCTTTAGTTCTCCAGTATGTTTTTGACTTGTTAATAAGACAAAGGCAGATGAGGAATATTGTCAAAAATGCTAAAATACAAACTTGGGTGGACACTAATTAAAGATATGTAGATTGTGATTCAAGTAGGTTTAGCAGCAAGTTGATAATGTTGGTGACAAATGATTCTTGCATAGAGCTGCTAAATAAGGCACAAATGACAGGCTCACCTAGAAAAAGTTAAGGAATCTTATTCAAGCTTAATGCATTATCTGATTCATTAGTAGTAAAATATTTATTCCTGACTGAAAAAAAATACTGTCAAGTACCTTGCTTGCCCATTGGATTTTTTTGACTGCATGCAACCAGCCATAATAAAAGGAAATGATAAAATTATTTGACCTTCTGGATTTTAGGAAGGATTGCTCTGCAGCAATTCAGTTGGTCCATGTCACATTGGCAAATCCTGCTTTGGTAGAGCTGTTGTTCTACCGTGGTTTTAAATGCATGGGGAGCCTCAGGGAAAGGGAACAGACACAAGCAAAGCCCAGTAGAAGGAAGGTGATAAAGGGAAGATGGACATAGTAGACATTTCAGGTAAAGGTCAGAGATTGCTTATGTGGGTCAAATGGTGTTGGAACCAGTGGCATCCTATAGTCTACAAGTCCAGGAGCTGTAGTTTCAGGTTGCCTTGTACATACCATGCTCTCTGTACAGAAATCTAAGTTGGCTTTGGAAGATTAGGCTCTTCCAGAAGTTCACACAGATGTGTTACATTAGTACAGTAAAGAATTTAGCTGGTACAGTTTAGTTCCTCAGCACCCAGGGCCAAGAGTTTAACTGGTACTAAGGGACAAGACAGGAAAAGACCACCCAGTTTACCTCTGTAATTCACAAGACAAAAGAAGTAAGCATCCAGACAGCTCTTGATTTATTTTTTTTTTTGCCTCAGAACCCCTTGTTCAACCAAATCTATTTTGTGTTCAGTTTAAAGCATTCTAGTCCAGATATCCAACCATTATGGCCACAGCTTTGGACTTGGAGAAAGGTGTTTCTCTTAAGCTAAATGTTGCTGAGAGAGTTTGGATGATTGTGGAGTGGGTGTTGGTAATATACTGTTCAGTTAAAAGCGTTGGATCCAGCTTAATTTCCAGATAAGCTGACAAACCTGTGCCATACAAGTATTTCTTCATTGCCATAAATTATTCTTAAAGTCTATTTGAAGATGGTTTTATTTAGAGGTGATGCTTTTGAGCAGGGGACATTAGAGGTAACCTTATGTTGCTTTCGTTAATGAATTGTGAGTTGAGAAGTTCATTCATCACTTCATTAATGAGTTCAGCTCATAATGTTTTCAGTTTCCCACTGAAGTACTGCATCAGGTAATACTGGAAAGGAGTTGCCCAGCAGTTCAGGTGGCAGATACAGGCAAGAGGACAAAAAATCTGACCAAAGCTGTGGGAAAATGGACTTGCAGGCAAACACAGCACCTGAGCAGTGCTATGGATGCACTGTGGCTGTGCTGGGAGGCAGTTCCAGAGGCACTGTGCTTTTCCCAACAGGTCTCGTGGTGGTGGCCTTGGTTCCCGCAGAAATAAAGAGCTGCCAACAGAACCCCCTTTCACAGCATATGTGGGAAATCTGCCCTTCAACACTGTCCAAGGAGACATAGATGCCATTTTCAAGGATCTCAGCATAAGGAGTGTACGACTAGTCAGAGACAAGGAAACAGACAAATTTAAAGGTGAGTGTTCAGAGTTCTTTGGTGGTAGATGAAAAATTAGTAGGCAAAAACGTCAGTTTAAAAGGGAATATCAGTCTAAAGCACAGCCCTTCTCTGCTTTTATGTTGACTTACTCAGGTTTACTTATTCACTAATATGTAAGTGTATCATTTGAACGAGAGTCACTGTTTCATCTTTGTGAGATACAGAGTAACCTGAGTGTGGAGTCAATATTTGCTCTTACATAAAGGAACTTTCTCAAACGTGGTCCGGTATGAATCCTACCAGAGCTGACCCACTTAAGCCCCATGATCTTAAGTATTGAGTTATTCCTTTACTTCAGAAGACTCCCATTGCTTCAGCTCTGCCTTTTTTTAGTAGACAGGGAGAAAAAGCAAGTAGATAACCCATTCAGGCAGTTGTTTTAGAGGATGCAAATTCAATTGCTATGGGGATAGTCTGGTGAAACTTACTATATATGTAAGTTATTATAATGGGTTAAAAAGGCTTACATTGGAAAACAGAGGGCTTTTGTAAAGGAGTAAATACACAAAATGAAGTGATGACACAAAATCACGCTGCTGACCACATAAATATTTCAATTTCTGGTTTAAAAACACTAGGAATGAAGTGTCAATATTCCACTAAATAACTGTCTGAAGGCATAGATCAGATCTGCTCTATAATAAGAACTCTGGAAAGGGAATTAGGCTCTTGGCATTCACAGAGTGCCTGGAGTTCTGTTTCAGGAGTTGTCCCATCATTAATGGGTGCAGGTAAATGTGTTCATTGTTGATGGTGGTTGGTTTCTGAGCCATGTGCATCTTGCATGTGCACATCACAGCTCATGTTTAGAAGAAAAAGAAGCTATTAGCAGGAAGGCAGGAACAGTAGCCTCTTACAATGGCCTTTTAAAGTGCTGTTAACTTGAGATTTGTTTCTTACAGGATTTTGTTATGTAGAGTTTGATGAGGTGGAGTCACTCAAGGAAGCTCTCACATATGATGGTGCAGTAAGTACACTTGCAATTAATTTGTGAAATCAAAGACAAGCATAAGTCTCAAACTCTTTGGCAGCCCTTATGATACATCCTGAACAGATTCTCCCCTTGATTTAACAGCTTTTGGGTGACCGATCACTCCGAGTGGACATTGCAGAAGGCAGGAAACAGGATAAAGGTGGCTTTGGCTTCAGAAAAGGTGGCGGGCCTGATGACAGAGGTGACTTCTATTTTTCTAAGTAGTTTCTTAAGTATAATGGTCGTAGTTATGGCTTCTGGTGCTGAGTAATGCTAAGACAAGGCATGCAAGTGAACATGAAGATTATATTGAAAGGCAAATTTTTGTATGTATATGTGTGTGTTTCTAACCAACTGCTGCTGCTGCTGCTCCTGAGGTGTCTGAAATTTAGCTGTGCTTTGTGTCCAAAGGCTGGATGTGCTGTTACTCCTAACCCAGGAAGTGAGACCAATACCCCTAATAATGTTTTGTGTCTTGCAGAGGACAATCATAAGCCCAACAGTCTGATCTGCTACTATTTTATGATGATGTATGAAAAGTGAGTAAGCACATGTAGACAAGTGCTTATTTTGGAGTATGTCTCTTGTTCCAGTGTAAAAACATAAAAGTGTCTGTAGTTAAGGGTTGGTTTAACTGGACTCACCAGAGGTCTCCATTGAATGTGTATCAAAGAAGCTTTTCTGGCCACTTATTCTTGGTTAACTTAAACTGACTGTTCCTGTGCTATGGAACTTGGTAGTACCAAAATGAAAGGATTTTCCAGCAGCATAACTTTGAATATTGAAGGACTGAAACATTGGTTTGGTATTCCCTTGCTCAGTCTTTCCCACAGCTTCAGACTTGAACACAATTGTGGCTTTTTTCCTAGGAATGGGAGGAGGTTCCAGAGAATCCAGAGGAGGTGGATGGGATTCCAGAGATGACTTCAATTCTGGTATCAGTATTAACACTTATACAGATAGGAAGCCTAAAAGGCACTGAAATGTTCTCATTTTCATTTTTCACCATTACTGGTTTGATTGAATCTACTCTGTGTGACAACATCGGGCATCCTGCAGCTGTGGTGAGATTCCTCATGGGGAATCTTCTGTTGCCTTGAGAGGAAAGTGTCTCAATAGAAAGTTTTATGAGATGACTGTAAATGACAGAATTCTTGTCCAGATGTAGCCTATGGGTGCCTGTTTTAAGCATTTCTCAAACATACAAATAAATTTCTGAATAGTAGCAGAAACAGACAGATCATGTAGGAAGGCTGATACTCCCTCAGAGCAGAGGCTTTCATCTTCTCAAGGAGATGTGAAGTCACTATATGGGTGTCCCTGACTTCTCTAAAGTCAGATTAGCATTCCAAAGCACTTGTAAGTGCAAAATGTTCCTGAAATTTTAGATCTGTTTTGGTAATGCAGCTTCAGCAAGTGACTGAGCTTGCTGAGTGGAAGGTAGTGACAGAGCCACTGGATTGCTCTTAACTTCCAGTCAGTTCCAGGTGTTAGAATGCAGGGTGGCATTAACACAATTGCTTTTGTCCTCTGAACTCATGGGTTTGGTCCATTTTCTGATGGGGAGATGTTGGCAAGTACAACTTTGCAATGTCTGGTCTCTGCGTGAGTGGAATGAATGACGTAGGAGAAGCAGTGTGCCCTTGCCCCCAGCATGGATTGGAGCATGGTGCTGGAGAGAGGAGCTTGCTGCAGTGCTGCACTTAACCTGCCTTTGGAGCTAAGCATTCTGTGTCACAGCTTCATACCTTCTTTGGCAGCTTCTCCAAATGTGGATGCATTTCAGCCTTTTAAATGCTGGATGCGTGATTTGTGAGCCAAAGTTTAGCATTTCAGTCTTAGCTTCTACAGAATCTTCTCAGGTTGTACGGTCTTGCTCTAGATCAAGTCTCTAAAGATGGCTTGTTTGGCACTGAAGTAAGGGACAGCTCTGCAACTCTGCCAAATACTGAGGTGGAAAGTAAAATCTCAGTTGAGAACCAAACAACTTTCTCTTCCAGGCAGCTTCTGAAAATCTGGGTACATTACCTTTCCATATGCTGATAGCCTGAAGTATCCTCCTCCCACTGAAATGCAGGCAGTGAGGGCTTGGAGAGCTACTCAAGGGTGGTCACTGGTACAGACTGGACCTTTGGTCAGTGACAGATAGTTTGTGATTTACTTTTTTTTGATGATACATAAACTGAAGAAATGCAGTCAGTTTAAAGTCTGATTTGTTTTTTCCCCAGCCCTTTAATGAGTTTAGTAAATGTCTGGCCAGTTTATAGTCCAGCTAAACAAGCCTGAGGTTTTACTCTGTTTTTTAAGTGTATTTCACTACTTCCAAGCTATTTTCTCATTTGCTCTGCTCCTGCAGATTTCATGCTTAGGCTGTAGCCAGTGTGATAATCTGGCTGTGGAAGTACTCTCACTACTTGTAGTATTGTCTCTCAAGTCAGCTAATGATGTCAGCAAACTGAAGTTACAGCCAAGGTGCATATTTTAAACTTACTTTTGACCCACTCTCCAACGCTCCAGTAAGCCTCTAAGTGGATAAAGCGCTTTCTGAAGTTGGCATAGTACACTTTGTTTCAAATGGAACTGGAACAACTCCTCCAGGAGGTGCTAGAGCTCTGTGAAACAGTCTCTGCACACAAAGGCGCTCAGTGCATCACCTTGGACTGACAGCGGTGACTAGCAAGGTTTTCCAGTCATCCAGATGTGTCTAGATTAAAAACATTGCAAAAGATGCTCTTTAAATTCACTGTCTTCCATCTTCAGGATTCAAAGATGATGACTTCTTGGGAGGTCGGGGTAGAGGAACCCGCCCTGGAGACCGGCGACCACCAGGGGCCTCCATGGGAAGTGGTGGCACTGGTCGCTTCAGAGATGGGCCTCCCCTTCGTGGGTCTTCCATGGACTTTAGAGAGCCAACAGAAGGTAAACTCCTGCTGTGTGTGATTGGTCTTCCTCCTCAGAGGAAGGCTCCTGGCTGTCAGGTTAAAGCTCCTGCCCTTCACAGGCAGATCTCACAAGTGGAATGTTTTTCCTTTCAGAGGAAAGAGCACAGCGACCCCGACTCCAGCTCAAACCTCGAACAGTCGATACTCCCCTCAATCAAGTAGCCAATCCAAACTCTGCGATCTTTGGAGGAGCCAAGCCCCGGGAGGAAGTAGTAAAAGAACACGACTGAGTTTGGGGTTGAGAGGGAATGGGGAGGCGGGAGAAAAAGCAAGACAGTACAGAGTGACTAGCTCTGCTGGAATGTCAACCCTGCAGTTTACCATTCCTGCCATCTGGTATTTGTCCTCTTTGAAACCGAAAACACAGAGCTTGTGAATGCATGTCAGCTGTTAACAAGTGGTTTTTAGTACGTTCTTGGCTTTGCTGTATCTAGTGCCTGCTTTGTGCTGAGTTTCCCTCTTCTGTTTCTTTCCAAGCAGCACAGTTGCCAGTAGATAAGGCAGTGTGGCTGCTTCCACAAGTGTGGAGGTCTCTGGATAAAGGTGCTGCTTCACTTCTTCCTTTCTGGGTTTGTTTTACTTTAGAAGCACAGGTTAGATTTAGTTATTTCCCTGTATTGTTTCCTTTTACTTCCTCAGTGTTCCTCTTCTGACTTGCATGTCTCGTTCTGTATTGCTGTGGCTCTGAAGAGGAAAACTGAAGAGTCCAGATGAGTCAAACAGAAATTTATGGTTCTAACCAAGTAGTGAAATACCATTTATGACAATTGGTGTTAGTCAGAGCCCCTTATTAAACTAAGAGGGGCAGCTGCCCTTTCACATGGGTTGCCAGGAAGGATCAATTCAATGGATGCCTTGCCTGACAAGCCTTGTGAATAGCTGATGGAATCAGTATGGATAAAGCCTCTGCCAGCAGCCTCTTCCTGCTGGCTCTTGACTTCCAAAATGGTATGATGCTACTACAACTCTGAGCTCAAGGTTAGTGCTGCAAAGCCATGCCTGTTTGAGCACAGCTGCTCACTGGCTCTTTCTGCTTACTTTTTTGGGTTTTACATGTTTGGTAAATTTTTAAATGAAGTTTCTACAAATAAAATTGACTTTTTTATTTTTGTTGAAGGAGTGTATACTTTGCCATGCAGTATTTGATCGTCACGATCCCCTGTATTTCTTTGCCTGGTGGGGTACAGTTTTAGGACCTCAGCTTTTAGAATACCTTGGAAATGGGCAGACTAGAAATCTTTCTGCTATAGATTCTCATGTAGAAGTTTGGGTTAAAAGCATCTCTTGTTACCACACCTCTCTTCACTTGAAATGTTTCCTGTCAGTTTTGTGTGGGAAGAGGGAGGGGAGGCTGAAGCAAAAGGAGAAATCATTAATGTTTAAAAGCAAAACCTGGTTCTACCACACTGAGGTTTGGGCATGTCCAGTGTTTGGGAAAAGCTTGGGCCCATATTGCCAGTGCTGAGAGCCTTCAGATAAACCAGCCAGCACCCCAGAGTACTTACAGGAGGAGGTTGGAAGCACGGCTGCCCCACTACCAGCACCACTGCTAGTAATGCATTTTCTTCCCTAAGGTTCCCATTGTTAGTCAGAGTCCCAGCAATTTACAGAACTCTTTCCTTCTTTCTGGCTTTCACTTAATCTGCTTCTGAGATAAGAACCATTTGTCTAACACTAATAATTAATTTAAGACAGACATGCATTTGTGTGGTTGTATTCCAAACCAATAATTGATCTATTTACATCTTCAATGTGGAAAAGATTTTAAGAACAAATTCCCATATAAAAACTCACTTCTAGTCAAGACAGTTGACTTTTAAATGTAAAAACAAAGGAAAAAAAAAAGAATTCCAAACATTTAGCACATTCTGCTTCATAACAAAATAAATTTATGGATATGGTATTTTGTGAATGATCTTTTAAATAAAAGAAAACATTAAGTAATATTTAACATTGGTCTTTATTTGAGTCTACTCTAACATGGTTTTCCTCCCCTCAGTTTTCAAATCTTGTGTTAATTTGTCCTAGAGCCATTCTGATACAAAGTAAGGGGGGAAAGAGGAAAATACAGAGGGGAGGAATCTAATCTAAAGAGTGCTGGAACAGTGAAGTAAAATTTAATTATGGGTGGAAATGAGCCCAGCTTCTTTGTCCTGTGACTTCAGTGTCACTTGAGTGCATTGCTAAGGCTGCCAGGTGGGATTTGGAATTCTTGCAGCTGATCAGGCTGTGCTCCTCCAGATGGGTGCTGCTGCCCTGTGTTCAGCACCAGGCAGGATGTGTGCTTCCAGTGTGAGTGCTGAGCAGTGTCACATGGGCTTTGTGCTGAGACAGTAAATGGATCAACTACTGCTGTTTTGCCAGCTTCCAAACGTTTCCAACTGACCCATTTCCCACTAGGCATAATGGTTAAGGAGGCTGCTGCCCTGTGGCTTTGAAGTATGTGCTTTAATGTGCTGCAGGGTAAGCTGACAGAGGTAGAGCCATGTTTTTATTGAGGAAATGAGCTCTGACCTCCCTGCTGGTTTTACTGCTTTCCATAGCCTGAAAGGATGGGAAGTGTTCCTGCTTCCAGCTACTCAGTCCAGCCTCTCTTTAGACCTGCTT
Organism: Anthoscopus minutus; assembly: GCA_013399455.1. Taxonomy (NCBI): domain Eukaryota; kingdom Metazoa; phylum Chordata; class Aves; order Passeriformes; family Paridae; genus Anthoscopus; species Anthoscopus minutus. Next base: position 22,866 of record VWYI01010793.1, on the reverse strand, counting down.
GAGCAGAGTCCCAGTCCTGCTCTGGAGCTGGTGCTGGAGCTGGGTGTGCCAGCCCCTGGCTGTCCTGCCTGTCAGCCTGAGGAGTGTGGAAGAGCAGGGCTGGATGTGAGTTGGTCCCCTGCAGCTCTTGCCACGCTTATCTGCAGCTGCTGTGTCAAACTGGTGCTGCTGGAAGCAGGGATTTTATCACTGCATGGAGAAAAGGAGCCCTGAGGAGTGAGAGAGGTGGCAAATGGGTCATCTTAGTTCTAGGTGTTTTGTTCTGTATCTGCTAATACTGGTTTGGTTAAGGGTTTCCCACTAGTGAATGCAGCCTGACCCAAAATCAGGCTGATTTTGGGATGCAGCCTGATCCCAAAATTGTGTCTTCTTAAAGTAATTTTTTATATGCAAACATTCATGCATTGCCTGGGTTCTTTGGAGCATTCCACACTGTGCTTCCCATGTGGCTCAGGGTCAGACTCCTCCAGTCCTTTTTCTTTTTCTCCTTCAAAAATTTAGTGGATTAATATTTTCCTATACAGAAGCTTACCAAAACAACTTTTGTCAACAGTTGACACAACTATATTTAATATATGGATGTGGCATTTAAGTTTTGTAGGAGGAAGCAAGATTATTTTCTTCCCATCCTACCAGGAAAAGCAATTGAGGTTTAACCTGTGATGCTTAACTTTACCTGCTGCTTAAAGCTAAGCCAGGCATGGCAAAGCCCAGTCTGAGGAGGTACCAGCAGTGTGGCAAATGGATCATTCACTTTGTGGCTGTTCATGATTTCACTGAGTTATTTCTGGTAGCTGTGAGGTGCTTTCTTCCAGCTTAAACTTAGAAAAATAAACAAAACTGAAGGCAGGAAGGCACCAGGCAGGTTTTGGAACTGAAACTGAGTTTGCTTTGCTGCTGTAGGAAGTGCTTTGCCATGTTACTCCAGTTTGGTTGCAAGTGGGGAAGGTGGGGGTCTGGAAGAGCTCTTGGACACTGCAGCAGTGGTTAGTGGCATTTAATGTGCTGCAAAACTCTGCTGTCCACCACCAAAACAGAATCCCTAAGTCCAGGAATGCCCTTGTGAGGGCTCATCCCAGTCTTCAGGGCAGCACCCAGTGCTGGCCACGGGTGTGTTGCCTGCAGCAGCTTCTGAGGGGGCTCTTTGTGCTTGTGGCCATCAAGGTTTTCTGATGGATGAAGAAAGAGCTGGAGGAGTGTTCACACATTCTGTTTGAGTGGGCTGGTGATGGTAGAGTCACTTTAAATTCATGGCCTTCCTAAAGCAGCAACAACTTGTTCACCAGCAGAGATGTGCTGCCACTGGTCAGTCTCTGGTGCTGTGAATTTCTGAAGTTCTATAGGGCTGATGATGGTTGTGGCTAACCTTGCTGTCACAGGGCAATTTTGGATGATACTGATATTTTTAACTTAGGAAAACTCTTACAGTTTCAATCCTGACTTCAGAACATAGTCTAGTAGGAGCTTTTTTGCTACCTGTAGTACTGGCTGCTGACTTGTTTTCAGGAAAGATAAAATTGTGAGAATTTTAGAGCAAATCCTGTAATATTGCAACCCTTTCTCTTTGCAGGAAAGATTTAATACTAAAGCCAGCAAATTTGGGAATGTACATGTAACCTCTTCAACCAGAGTGCTGGCATGTTGCAGCTTGCAGAGCAGCCCTTGTTCTGCTGCCTGATTTGGACAAATCTGCTTGGAGTGACTTTGCTGGAGCCCCCTGTTCCCCTGGGTGTGTTTTGGACACAAGCTCTGTGAGTCAGTTTGGCTCCAAGACGTAGTCCCAGGTTTTTGTACCAGCCCCATTCCCTCTCTGTGCACTGGAGCCATCCCGTGGTTATTTGCACTCACAGCAAGAGCATCTTGAAATCTGTGCTAAGTTCATGTTTTACATTCTGATGGTTTCTGTATTTCACTGCCCATGGAGTGCAAAGGCTCTGAAGGAAAGGGACTGCTTGCCTATTCCAGCATATTCTAGTGTAGAATCAGTTACCTTTGTACTTCTCAAGGGCTTCCCTGGGATGGATTCTCAGGATGCAATTTAGTTGGTGTTGCTTGTCTTAAATTTTTAGAAAGGGGAGTTTCTGTGACTGAAAAAGAATTTGATTTCCAGCTGAGAGTGGAATTTGCTTGTCTGGTAGTTGACTCCCTCCTCTTAAATGCCACTTACCCACTGCAGGAATGAAGTATATTAGAAGTGGCAGAGGCACATACTTTATTTGGTGCATACATTTTATTTGTATAATCTGTAATTTATTCTGTTGTTCGTGATAGCATTTGCTGTAGCAGTATTAAACCAAACTGAATAGAAGCATTTAGGACGGTGTAATCACATTTTTGACCCTGCTTGCTGAAAGGCTTTAATCCTTCAGTGCCAGACACTTGACTCTCAAGCCTGATGCACATTAGTAATAGCAATACCTTGATGACATTATATGTCCAGCCCCTCTCCTGTGCATCAGGGCCTGCAGGGAAGCTCTGCTGTTCTCCTGTGTCTGCTCACAGGAGCCCAAGATGGACACAAGACACGAGCCACGAGGTTCTGGTGGCACATGTGGTGTCTCAGGGGGCCCATGGCGTCAGTGTTAGTAGGTCTGAAATTGTGTTCCTCATCTTCCTGTACCTGTTTGAGTGATTGAATCTAAGGCATTTTCTGGTTTCCTTTTCCATCGTGGCAGCGACTCTGTTCCGTGACGTCACCTGCTGGACAGCAGGTTCAGTGTGACATCAGCATTTCTGTCCCCTCTGCAGCAAAGTACATCCAAGGGCTTCGAGGACTTTCAGTGCTGTTACAGGAACAACCCTCTTAGCTGTGTGCTCACCAATTCCTGTGTAAAGCTCTAGAGTATCCCAGGGTTGATGTTTTTGGGATGTTATTGCTGGGAATGCTACCACCACCTTTCTGCCCAGTAGGTTTCAGCCAGGTTAGTGTTCCCTGTGGTCAGGATTTGCTTCCTACCACAAGATTGTTTTGTTGATGTCACCGTGCTCCCGAGATCTGCCTCTTTCTTTTAAATAAACCAAAAACTCACAAAGTACCTCTATAAAACCCCTGCAAAATCTGTACTGTAACCAATCTGTATAATTTGTATTGCTGTATAAAAATTCAAATAAAAGCATTCAAACCTTCTAGGTTTTTGTCTTCAAATTTAAGAATTATTGTGTCCACAAGGATGGACTTAGCAGGATAAGAACGGGATGTTCCACAGGGATGTTTGGGATTAGTCTTTGCAAGGTTTACGTGGCCAAGGTTTTGTGAAGCACCCAGGGATCCTGGCTGTGAGATGACTTTCCACTGGGTGGTAGCAGCATTTGTTTTTCTTCAGCAGGAACGGAGCCACTTTCATTTTCAGCTCAGACAGAGCTCAGTGTGCAGCTGGGGCAGCAGTTCCCCTTTGCCTGTGGAAAGGCTCATTCTACTACAGCAAGAGAAAAGTTTCCAGGTGTATCCAAAACCATCCAGCACATCAGGAAGTTTCCTCCAAGATGTGGCTTGCATTAGAGCTGCTGTGAAAATGCTGGAATGTGTTGGTATCCCATTCAGTGGTTGGGATGAGACACATGCTCATTCTTTCCCAAAGCAAGAAGGGCTTGATGTTGGTGCACAGCAAAGCTGGTAAGCTTGGAGCCTGTTGGAGCTTTCTCAAACTTTCCAGCATTGGGTGTGTTTATGCAAAATAAGGGGTTTACATCATGCCCTGTTTTCCAGTCCTTGTTTCACTGCTGATTTTTGATCAGTGTTAGTCACAGCACCTGATACAAGCAAAGTCAGCTGGTTTTTGAGCAGCCCCCACCTTTATTTGAAATAACGTAAATTAGCCCTCAGGGCATTTGGCTTCCCAGGGCCCAGGTAAGCTGAGCCAGGTAGAAGATGGGTTCTAATGAGTTTTCTGGACCAAGAAGATCTCTGTGCAGCTTGTCAGCTTTGTATCAAAAGGTGAAAAAGTGAGTTAGGTTAACTAGTGAACCTGCCTGAAGGAGTAGGAACTATGTTATGGGAGGGAAAGCAAACCCAAGTTGCAATGGGTGAGCTTTGGAAAGAACACCAATGGTGAAATTACAATGTGGTGTTTCTATAACTTATTGCAGTAGGTAAAAACATGCTGCTCCTGTGTTTTTGACCTTTTGTCAAATCACAAATTGTTTCTATCAGCAGGTCTCGATGAGGCAGAGGGGTTTCAGGAGGGTAGAGCCTGGTTTCCCAAGCTGGGTTTGGTGCCTGAGGGCTCATTTTGTGTGTGTTGGAGGAGAATTGATCTGGCCTCATGAAGAGCAGAACCTGTGGCTGTGCTGGAAAGTGCTTGGAGTGAGGACTCATCCTAACCCTTTATATCCAGCCCTTCTTAGGAGAAATGTGAAGAAGGGAGTTAGGATCCACACAGAGGCGTGTGCTGCCGCAGTAATTACCCTCTAATCAAGTTGGTTTGTCTCTCCAGAGCACTGGTGCCTCTGAAGGGCATCACTCTGCCCAGGAGTGTTGTATCACACTGGGGTGACTCTGCTGCACTGGGCACAGGAGCAGCTTCTGCCTGCTCTGGAGAGGCTGAGTGGCATCAGGGGACAGTCTGGGGACTAACACAAGGTGCAGCTCAAGCCAACCAGGGTAATGCCCACACCACAGCACTGACTCATACTTGAAGCTGAGACCCACCTAAGAATCTGTAAGCAAATACATGGCACCGTTTTAGCAGTGGCTATTTCTGATGAAATTGATTTTGGGTACAAAAGATGAATTTTAAATGTTTTAGCAGTGGCTGTTTCTGATGAAATTGATTTTGGGTACAAAAGATGAACTTTAAATGTCTCCAGCACATTTAGAGTGTCAGTTCTGCTATAAGGAACTCTTTTGCAAAACTTCTGTTGTCAGCTTATGTTTGAATATGTAAAAACCCTGCTAGAAAGCTGTTAATAAACTATTTAATAGCTAAGACCTCCGCTAGAAATGCCAGTTTTGTAACAGCTCTTTTAGCAGTGAAAAAAACATTTCACCTTTTGTGATGTCCTTCACACAGAACACCCAGAAACCATGTGAGCAATTGAAAGTTGAATCTACCTCTTTTTATCTTTGGTTCAGATGATACTGATTTCAAGACAGGCTTCAGCGCCCAGATCTTGTCTGAGAATGGCTCTGGAAGGTGCATTATTTTTGCATCTCAGGTTAGAATTGGAAGAGAGAAAGTCTATTGGCATGTACAGAGGATAATTATCTTACTGAAGTAGTGTTTCCTCTGAAGGCTTGATAGCCAGATTTCATCCAGACTTGCCAAAATTGTAACCAGTTGGCTCCTTAAAAATTTTATGATGAAGAATCACCTCCTTGCACAGAGAACTGGGTGTAGGTGGCTGGTTGTGGCAGCTTCAGAGTTCAGCCCTAATTTAAATATAACAAAATTTCCCTTTACTGAACAATTTACATACAAGAGAGGCTTTGTAGAGCCTTAGTGAGAGCAGCATGAAACGTTTTGTTTATGGTTGTAACTCGTGTGCCCCATGTACACATTTATGTGTGTGTGCAGACTTCCCTAGTGCTGGAGCAGGACCCCTCTTTCATGGTCTGTGACAGGGCTTAAAGCCAATACATAAATTCCCAGTAGGGAATTCATGAGTCCTCCTTATCCCTTATTCAAGCACCAAAACATTTGAGGAGTTAGTTTTTTCAAGAGTGCAGTGAAATTGTGCCTGCTGCGTGCAAAGTGCCAATGCTGAAGTATAAGAACTGGTTTTATTCTTGCAGCACTGGACAGGAGCTCCAGGTTTGGCCATTAGCAACAGTGACCTCGGGCTATTTGTTGCCTTTGAGACTTGTTACCACCTTTTCCATAAAATCTGAGAGAGGGCTTGCAGTTTGCTGTGCCTGCTTTGAGATTTTCCTGGCAGCACCTGCCGCTTCCAGTGCGCGGGGTTATTCCTGTGAAGGCTCCTTGCTAAAAGAAAACCTGAACATTTTGGGGCACCAACACCATCTGAACCTCAAGGGAAGGGACCTCAGTGCTGTGTGTGGTTCCAGGCTGTCCAAGGCTCTTCCTCTCCCCACAGCAGCCAAACTGACCCGTGTGGGTTTGTGCAGGGGGCGGCGCACAGAGAGCAGCCTGGGCAGCGGATGTTGGGGCTGGTGATTCACAGGGGGACAGGAAACCAACAACTGCTCACAAGCCCTGGAGGAACCGGCTCCAGCCCCGGCAGCTGCAGCCCAGAGGTGCTGGAGGAGCTGGGACACGTTGTGGGAGAGCAGCTGAGGCTGTGGGTAAGGTGAGTGAGGGAGGGAGGGATGGGGAGAGGGAAGTGCCCACAGGTGCTTGGGGCTCCTATGGGGACACTGGGGTGTCCCACTGAGCTCAGAGATCCCAGACCTTGGTGACCCTTTAAAGAAGTCCAGGGTCACCCCTGTAAAGCTGAAAAGCTGCATGGTGGATGTTCCCTCTTTCCTGCTGCTCCTGGCCATCACCAGTTCCAAGGTAGGAAATACCAACCCTCTCTTCTCAGCAGCCTTTAGAGCCCCTTGGACCTGGGGTGAGTCCGTGCCACACAGCCTGGGTTGTCTGTTTTACAGCACTGTTCCTTACATCTCCTCGTCCACCTGCTGGTGGAAGCGTGGGTTTCATTTCATTATTTCTGCATTCACATCTTCTCAAATATTCTGGAGGATTCATTCTGTGCTGAGCTTCCCTCATGCCTGCATGATCCTTCTGGCTCCAGCCTGGAGCTTCTGGGACTGCTGCAGCCCACGCTGCTCCCCCTCCAAAGCCCAGTCCTTAAAAATAGCTGATTCAAACTTCACTTCCTGGGTTTTCCATTGATATCAGAGCTGACTGGCATCATGGATATGAATGTATTTATTTTACTGCATCTAACTGCTTGAAATAGCTAATTCTAGATAGGAAGAGATTTGGTTTTGCAACGGTTTTCTCTTGTGTGAGCAATGCTCAGTGTAATATGGGTCATAAGGCAGATAATTTAGCAGAAGAGGATAATTTTGGGATAATCTTGCTTGGGATTGGCTCATTTTCGTGGTTCTGGAGTCTGTAGTTACACAGGGGTTGCCTGTATTGCTAATGAGTCATCCCCTGGGCTCCCAGTGGAAGTGGAAGACGCTGTGAGGCTTCAGTGCTGTCTGGAACAGGGAAGTTACAAACACAAGATGTGTCTGTGAGTCACTTTCTTGTGCTGCCATGCTTGTTGTGACTGGGGGTTTGCGCCACATTTTCCACCCAAGATTTTTTAAAAGCGTTTTCCAAAGTTATAATCTATGTGAAAGTTGGTTTATCAATTCTAATTTTCCCCTTTAATCATATGTTCTGCTGAAATGCTTCTATTGGCATAAAAGCCTGATCTGCCTGAATAGCTGTAAAAAACCCAGACTTTATGGCAGCAGCTTTCCTAAGAAGCCCTACACTGGCATAAATCTGGTAAGAAATGGGATGTTCAGACCTCTGGAAAGGAGCTTTTTTGAAGGGTCAATGCAGATTGTTGAAGTTGTTCCAGCCACAGGAGCTTCCTTGGTCTGAGACTTTAAAATTTCTGAATTGATGGGAAATTCTGTGGCAATCTGTTCCACACAGGCAAACAGAAAGTGGAGTTGCTTTTCTTAGACATGTTAGAGACATTGACTCAAGCTGAATATTGCATCTGTTCAAGAAGTCAGTGTGCTGAATTTCATATGGTGTGTCTTTAAATACACTCTCCACTTCATATTTCATACCAGTGACTCATCCTACCAGCCTCAATTAGAATTAATTTACTGCAAACTGGTGGAGACCACAACACTTTCTGGAGGGAGAAAGTGACTGGTTTATATTTGCCTTCTGGGCATTTTTTTGATTGATAGATAGAATGCATACTATAAATACATTATTTTAGTGTTTATCCTGCAATGTGAACTCAAGGGTGGGCTTGACATCTGCAAAGGGCTAAAATGTCTTCATCAGAAATTACTTCATGGAAAACCAGGCATTGCTGAGGCCACATCAACTCATTCCTGACTCTCCTTGTTTCTCAGCAAAAGGTTAAAGTTCACTTTAAGTGCTCTTGCAGGTTTTTCTTCAGTGAGCTTCGTGCCTCTTCTTGCTGCTTTTGGGAGATTCTTCCAGACCTTCCAACCATTAGGAGTTTTATTTCTAGCCAGTGCATATCCAGCTTATATCCACTCATTTTATAAGCCAGAATTGCCTTATTTCAATTCAAAAGGTTTTCTCACTTTGTTGTGCTCTTCTTGGACAGATGGACAGTGAGTGTCCATGTCCTCTTATTCTCCATTTCAGCGGAATTAAAAGCAGGCCTTTATGTCTTCCTGGATAAAACCACTTCTCCTTCCTTTGGATCTTCATAGAGAGCCTTTTTACTTGGGTGAATCCTTAAATTAGGACAAGACCTGGCACACAGTAGAGTTTTGTTTTGGTTTTTTTAATAAGAAAAACCCTGTCTCTTTGATTACTAAAAATATCTGAGGCCAGAGAAGGAGCAGCCCCTGTTTGGAAAAACGGGCTTCCCCCTCTGAAGGAGACCACAGCTGTATCCAGACTCCAGTGTGTTGCTCTCCCAGGAACTGCTTGTCTGGGGAAGCTGCTCCTGAGGGATTTGGGGGTCACGGTGCCTGGGGAGTGCCGTGGTCCCGTGGCTTCCTCTGCACAAAAAGGGAAAAACAGGCAAAAGGAGAAGAGAGAAGTGTATGAACAGAACAGGGCATTGCAACACTATCTGAGTGTCACTCCTAACCCAGGTGGGAACCTTTTTTCTGCCCAAGTTTGTGTTTAGCATCCTGAAAGCAGGGCTGGCCATCCATGAACTCCAGGCATCCTTCTGTGCAGGATTTGTTCTCCTCTCCAGCTCCCCAGGGCAGAGTGCAGGGAAGCACGTTCAGCCTTCCAAATATTTTATTTATATCCTGCTAGCCATGAGTAAGTGCTTCCAGCCTTCTGCTTGTCATAAATCTGTTTATCATCTCCTTCTGTCAGCTCCTCACCAGAGAAGGGCTTGTACCAAAAGAAAGGATTTTTCCAAGGACTTGGGTATTTGGGGAGCACAAATGATCTCCAGGCTGATGGGGTGTGTGTGACTTGGGGGTTTTCTTGGGGCATAAAGCTGTGATGGGGTGGGACACACCATGTCCTGTTCATCAGCCCCTCAAATAACCTCTTTTTGTGTCCCTGGTGAGGGGGGGCTCAGGAGCAGACAGGTTTTGCTGCCTCACTGCCCACAACCAAAATAAAACTGGCTCTGGAAAGGAGAAGGAGGCCTGCCATGCAATAGGACAAACTAGGTCAGTGCTGTCAGGTGTTTTCAGCTCTGCCTTGCCTTCACTTTAAAGAAAAAAAAAAAGAAGAAAAGAAAAAAAGAAGAAAAAAGAAAAAAAGCCAGGAAACCCACAAACAAAGCAGCAGCATTGCAGCCCTTTTTAATTTTGGTCACAAGTACTGGATCAACTTTTCTCAGCTGCCTCTTGGAGATGCTTTACAGATGATCCTCAGCTCATTATTTCCATGGGAGATGCTGAGCAAAGGAAAAATGATGGGAGAAACCACATGGTTTTGACAAGGCTCTTTTGGGTTCTGGTCCTGCACCTCTGGGGTGGATGTGTGGATGTCTGGGCACTTAAATTTAGAATAACTCATCTCATCTTCTTCAGAAAGTGCTGCAAAAACTGTGCAGGGAAAGAGAGGCTTCTGGGGGCCTCTAAAAGGCAAAACCATGGTGGAGAGAATGCTGGTAGCTGCCAGATCCTGCAGAGCCCAGGGAACCTGGAACATAGCAGGAACAAGCTCAGTTTGTTCTCAGGCAAAGGATGGTCTCAAAGCCTCATTGAGGTCACTCCTGGACAGCCAGAAGGTGTTTGGGAACCGCTGAGAGATGCTGACACCAAACCCCTTCACCCATTGCTCCTGGCCTGGCTGAGTGGAAATGAGGGACTTTCCTTCACCTCCTTTCCCTGCCCCATGCTGATCTACACCGCGATTATTTTCACCGTGCCATGATAATTAGGACTGTGACACAGGACTGAGACTTCAATGACAATCTGGACCACAAACCTCCCACCAACATGCTCAGCTGCTGTTCCAAGGGCCTGGCAGGGCCAGGAGGACGTTGCTCAGCCCCCACAGGCTCAGCTGCCACAGGAGGCTTTGGGTTCTCCCTGATGTGAACAAGCTCTCAGAGCAACTTCCAAACTCCTGTGGAGTTTGGGCAGAGAATTGTTGATTACTCCACTTTAATCAAGCAGAGGTAAAATGTGCCGAGCAGGGCAGAATCAAGCTGCTGCTTTTTATTGTCAGCTACTGGCATTTGTTTCATTACTTTGAATTTTTTTAATTATCAGTTGTGATAATATATCTTTTCTCCTCCATTCACCAATATAATACAGGCTTAAGTTGTAACAAGAGAGGTTCAAGGTAGGCAGGAGGAAAGGCTCCTGCCAGCCAGAGCAATGATGTACTGGCTTTTGGCACGTTGCAGTTTCTCCATCCCTAGGGAAAAAAAGAAAGTTTTTTAAAAACAAAAATAAATTAAAATAATCTGTAACTAAAGAAAATCTGACCCTGGGGAATAGGAATGGGCTAAATGATCCATCTCAGTGCCAGCGGGCTGCTTTCTGTGATATTTGTAGGATGCTTTGTATTTCAAAGGGAGAAGTTGAAGCCAAATGGTGCTGATTGTTAAAAAATGTTAGATGCTGTTTGTGAAAAAGCCTGTCATGGAAAGGAGGGGAAGAGCCAGTGGCTGAGCCAGCTGCACACAGAAAAAGGCGTGGGGGATTTAACCCTGGAAGTCCCTGTGAGCTGCAGGAAAGAGCCAGAACACCTTGTGCAAAGGCCCTGACCCTTTAAACATTGCTGGGTGCCTCCCTTTTTCCCTCTCTTCTGGACATTAAAAAAAGCCCATCTGCTGACGGCCTTTGGTGGCAGCAGGGTGGGTTTGGGACAGGGAATAAAAGCAGGAAAGGACATTGCCTCTGCTGCCCTGCCATACAGCCCCAAAGTCCCTTCTGCATCCTCAGCAGCCTGGGGAGGGAGTGAGGGCAAACAGCACCTGGCTTTTGGGGCAAAAAGCTCCCTGGGGGATGGCCCCACAGCCCCGTGTGCCCCCGCAGCTCACGGGGTCCCCTCGCCGTGTGTTTCAGGCTGGATGCGGCCGGGCCATGGTGCAGCTGGAGCTGTGGGCAGCCGCGGCGCTGATGCTGCTCGGGGCGGCCGTGAGCCTCTGCATCAGGTGCCAGCTCTCAGGTAAGCCCTGTCCTGCCCTGCCCTGCCTTCCCTGCCCTGTCCTGCCTTCCCTGTCCTGCCTTCCCTGCCCTGCCCTGCCCTGCCTGCCCTGCCCTCCTGGAACGTCCTCTCCGTGTGGGTTTGGTTCTTCTCTGGCACGGTCCAGCTGTGCCCTCGTGGGGATGCTCCCGGCATGGGAGCTGGCAGGGGAGGAGAGCCCAAAAGCTTCCCTGGGGCACTGCGGGCTGCAGAGCCCTCTCCATGGCCATGGTGGCTTTGGGATTCCAGCTGGGAGGAGCTGCTCCAGTCACACAAACCCCGCAGAGGGTCTGGAACAGACGGGCAGCCAAGGAAGGATAAACTCATACAGGGTGAACTCCCAAGCCAGTGGGGTTTGAGCTCCTCCCTGAGCACTGGGTGGGTTTTAATGGGGGAGAGGCTGCACTTTGGGGTTTGGGGGCAGGACTGGCTGCTTTGCTTTGTGGGGTTTGAGACAAAAACCGCAATTTAAACATAGTTTCAAAAAATTTCATCAAAACCCTACTGCAACTGCTGCTCACTGCCTCCGCTGTCCTGACGTGCTGAAGTTTTGTGGATGTATTTTATTGGCCTTTCTGACCTCTAACTCCCAAATCATCCTTTCTAAGAGCTTTTGTTTCCTTGTCTTCCAGCTACCAAACGGGAGACACAGCTGAATGAACAGAGGAGCCAGTAAGTTGCCTTTCCCAATCAAGTTTCTCCCCCAAACAACTCAGCCAGGGTGAGCCCCAGAGCCAGACCCAAGCTGAAATCTGGGTTTCTAAAAAGTAAAATAATGCCAGGATGGGATGCAAAGCAGTGTGCTCCAGCCCAAGGTGCTGCTGAAGGGGCAATGCCTTTACAGAGAATAATCCAAAATGAAACTGAAGCTCTGACTGTGATGTCATTGAACCATTAACTAGTTGGAAAAAGTCTGGGAGAGAAGGGCAAGTTCTTATCCTGTTCTGTTTTGCCCTGACATGAGATAGAAAGGTTATTTACTTCATAAAGAAGCCCCTGCCCTTGGCTGGTGCTGGTTAGACCTGAGCAGCCACGGACCTGCAGCGCAAGAAATGAGGGAAATGCAGTGTACACACATGCAGTGCCCCTTATTTCCTTCAGCAACAGACAAACCACAGTAAATGGTGCTTAAAAAAAGAACAGTTGGCTTGTATGCTTTGTTACAGGAGCAATGGGGCTCTGCAAAGGCCTCCAAGGAGTTGGGGCTTTTGTTTCTGTGGGGAAAGGCTCCAGAGTGACCCATTGTAAACTCATGGAGCAGCCACTGAAAGCTCCATCCTCCACAGGCTCCATCCCTCATGGACTCTTGCTGAATTGTCCCAACTTCTTGAAATTTATACCTGGATTAGGTGGTTTGGGTTCAGGTTTGTGGTGTTTTGTGCTCTTTTTAGAAATGTGATTTGGGTGTCTTGCAAGCAAACTGGTTTGACTGTATGTTTGGGTTTTTTGGCAGCTCTCCCACCAGCCCTGGGCCATGAATCCCACTTGGGTATGGGACAACCCCAATGAAAAAGGGGGAAAGGGTTCCCAAAATTCCCAGAACTGGATTTAATAAGTGCCTGTGTAAAAACACCTGAAATAGAAAAGGTGTTGAATTCTCTTGTGCTCTGAAAAGCAGCTCCCCTATTAACTAAAATGTAAACAGGTTACTGGGCATAGGTTATCATTGATAACGTTATTTTACTCATGCTGATGTTAAGGGATGATGGGAGGGGCAGAGGCAGCAGTGGAGGTGAAGCAGTAGGGTTTGAAGTCATTCCATGCATGAACATCCATTTTTCTCTGGGTAAAAATTTCTGCCCTTTGGTGGCCGAAGCATCAGGATGGGAATTATCCTAAATGACGTTTTCCTCATCCCTGAATCCTTCCCTTGCTGATGTTGGCTGCTATAGTGACCACATCTTGCCTTTAAAGGATCAAAGAAGAGTCCAGGAAGACGCTCCCAGGTCACACAGGCCCTGCATGATGTGCTGGGCGATGCAGCTTGGCTTCTCACAGAGCCCAGCACGGTGCCCTCTGCCCTCCACTCACCACTCAGGTCTCTTGTTTCTGTTTTCCTTGTCATAAACCCCAAAATTCAGCTGAGGTTGTACTACTGTCTTTTCCAGGCTCGAAAGCCAGCAGAGATTTGAGGTGATTCGATCCCATTCCAGTGAGTATGAGCACTGCACGTGGCTCCTGCCCCGTGGTGTAGGAGCCCTGCATGCATAGAACAGGGGGAAAGTAATGTTCAAAGGGTCACCTTGAAGCCAGGCCATGAAATGATGACACCTGGACTGTCCAAGCCACCTTAAATGCTTCTAGGAATGTGAACTCTGAGCTCTAGGGAAAAAATGCCTTTTGCATTGAAAATAATTCACCGAAGCGTTCAAAAGTGAGACCTCAGCTACTGGGGCTCTTGGAACCAGGCTGTGCACCCTGTGAGAACCAAGGTGACAGGAGTGACTCATTCATCATCCCCCCTCACTTCTTCCTGCAGCAGGTTGGGTTCAGTGCTGAACTTTTGAGTTTTTATGTCACAACGAGCAGCTGCCAGGTCCACGTGAGATGTGTCCATCTGCAGATGGCTCTGCCCTGCCCAAGGCCTCTGCTGGCTCCAAGTCCCTTAAACCCTCTGCAAAATCTTTCATCCCAGCCTGACCGAAGCTCTCAGCTGCACCTTGCAGTGTGGAGGGAGAGGAATGGCCCCCAAGTCAAGCAGGTTTGGGGGGCAATGGGGGACAAGGCAGCTGCTGGGATTGTAGCTTCCTCCAGTGGGCGTTTCCAAGCTCTGTGGTCTGCACAGGCACCAGCTTTTTCTCTAGTTGTTTCTTGTTTTGACCATTTCTCTTGGTTTGAAAGACTGAACATTCAAGGGGAAATTTGGAAGATGTTTTAGGATGAATTAGGAAAATGCCAGTCCCAGGGATTCCTCTCTGGTGGATGTTCTGTGCTCTTTGAAATATTTGCTGCTGCCATAATTATTAACACGGTAATTCTGTTGTTGTTGTTGCCAGCTGCAACCCGAAGGCTGGAAAAAATTAAGGAACCTGCCAACTTATCAATAGCAAGGTAGGAAAAAACCCAAATAAAATCTATCTCTAGAGCCAAGGTTGGATGAAGTTCATCCAGCATACATGAACATTTGGGATTGCATTCTGGGCCCCATAGATGTGGCTTGGTCTGTATTTAGAATCAAAGAATAATTTGGGTTGCAAGGGACCTTTCAGGTTCATCTAATCCAGCCCCCTGGTGAGGGGCAGGGACATCTTCAGCTTGATCAGGCTGCTTCACTTACTGATGGTCAATAAGTCTTTAGTGATGGTTAATAAGTGTTTAGACTTTTATTTAGACTTTATGGATTTGATTTTTTTCTGGATTTTCTTCAGTCTGACTGCATTCTTCTGGCAACTGATTAAATTAAACCCAGGAAAGTGAGCTGTGGCTGTACATAATAGATACATCATGGAAAAGAAATGGCTATTATTCACTTACAAGCAGTTTGGTGTGATAAATCCCCTTCTCCCCATCAGCAAACCCTCCAGTAACTACACAGCCATAACTCTGCTGCAGTATTCAAGCATAGTTATTCCCACCTTGGGATTTTACCCCAAATTCTGGATCTCACACTCAGTGTATGCACTTGATAACCACACAGGGAGGTTTCATGGATGGTCCTTCTGGTGGTGTGTAACTGCTGGTAGGGTTTGCTCAGACCTGGGGGTTTTAGGTCTCTTTTCTCTCTTCCAGGAAAGCCATTGAAGAGCTCTGTGCCTCCCATCACACTGGATATGGTGAGCAGCTTCCCGGGACAGGCACGGATACAATGGATCACAGAGCAGCTGGAGATGGGAGGGACCTTAGAGATCATCTCCTCCCAACCCTCTGCCATGGGCAGGGACACCTTCCATTAGACCAGGCTGCTCCAAGCCCCTTCCAGTCTGGGCTTGGACACTTTCAGGGATGGGACAGCCACAGCTGCTCTGGGCAGCCTATGCCATGACCTCACTGTCCTCACAAGGAAAAATCTCTTCCCAACATCCTAACCCTGTCAGAGGGAAGCCATACCCTCTTGTCCTGCCACCCCCAGCCCTTGTGCAAAGTCCCTCTCCCCTTTACAAGGGGCTCTAAGGTCTCCCCAGAGCCTTCTCTTTTCCAGGCTGAACCACCCTAGCTTTCCCAGGCTGTCTACAGAGCAGAGGGACTCCATCCAGCCCTTGGAGCATCTTTGTGCACTCCTCTGGAGCTGCTCCAACAGGTCCATCCTAATTTGGGTCTCTCCTGGGTCTGAGTTTCAAGCCCAGTGCTCCTCCTGCTGTGGCTGACCAGTCCTGGTCAGATCCACAGGCAAAGATTGTTTAAAATATCACCCCTGGCTGTCCCAGTTCCTGTACCCTGGCGTGTCCAACCTCACAGCCACATCCCCTGACCTCAGAGCTGAGTGGGGGTAGAGCTGCTGGTGCTGAAACACTTGGTGCCTCCATTGCCAAACTGCTCCCACCACTCAGCTTGGGTTCATGTGTAATGTGCCCCTCTCTTGTCCCCAGGGAGCAGGGATGAGTCCAGGTACCAGAATTTCCTGGCAGGTAAATGCTGCAGCTGTATGTCTGGGGATTTGGGGAGGAAGGCTGCTGAGGGGCTGGGAGCTGGCAGGGAGCACACAGGCAGCCAGCACTGCAGCTGGCAGAGCTCAGTCAGTGTGGAAGTTGCTTTGTAAGACACTGATCTGATTAAGGGGCATAGCAGAGGAGGATGGATGCTCCCGAGCCTGCTGCTCCCTCTCGGGGCACTGTGAGCTTGTGCTTGCCCTAAGAGGATTATTGGTGTGTGGGGCTGTGCTGTCCTTTCCCAAGCCAGGGAGCCTATTCCCCATCTCCCTGCCAGCTGGCAGGGTGTGTCCATGAGGAGTGGTGAGCCAGGGTTTCCTGAGGACCCAGATCAGGGCTGTGTGCTCCAGCCACTGGCTCTGCTGTGGGCTGGCTTCAGAGCTGTGCCAGGCCTTTGTGGCTGTGCTGGGGGGTTTGTCCCCCTGTGGCTGTTGAGGTTGATGCCATGGTAGGGTGCTGACAGCAAACTCTTGCTCTTGCAGAGAACTGCCTGCACGAAGATCCTGCCTATGTGTAAGTACCCTGTGCTGCCACCAGCATGGTTTAGTGGAGCCATACTGGTCCCAGTGCTGTCCTGGTGCTCCCACAGCTCAGCCTGGGAAGCCTGTGCCAGGCAGGAGGAGCTAACAGTGCTGCTCTTCTCGCAGGAAGCCCATATCTCTGGATTACTACTACAATTGCCCCAGGTTCTTTGATCCACCCCGTGGTAGGTCTCCAGGCACGCAAGGTGGGTTCCTTCATCCAGCCTGGCTCCAGGGAGCTCATGGGGCTGCTCTTGCAGAGCTCTGTGCATCACTGTGTATGGCCTGGAGCAAGTGTGGGTCCAGGAGACACATTCATTAAAAGGGTGTAGCAGAGCTGTGGGATTTGAGGGATGTCCAAGCCCCATCAGTCCATCTGTTGCCTACAAAGAGGACAGCCCAAAATCACAGGTGATTGTGTTCCTGTGGCAGTGACCACCCAATCCCACTGTACTCGAATACCCCATCCCTTGGTCACCACAGGCTGCCACAAGGACTAACAAAGTTTTAGCTAATCCACATTTCACTGTGGGAAGCAGCCCCCTCCTGCAGGTGCTGAGGGGCCTTGCCAGGTCACTTACCCTTCCTGTAGGTCCTTTGTCATTCCTCTTTCTCCTCTCCACCAGAGAAAGATGAGGATTCCTATTCCTATGAAAATGTCACCATTGGAGCGTCTCAGGGCTCCGATCCAGGTGAGTGTGCTGCTGTCATGGTTCTTGTGTGTCACACACAGTGCAGAGAAGGACGGTGACAGCTTAGCCAAGAGAAACCTGCTTGTTCAGAGCTCAGCTCTTCCCCACCAGCTCTGTGCCTTGGGGCTGGCACTCAGGGGCTGCTGCATGCACAGAGCAGGCCTGGAATATTTTCCCTTTCTGCAGGAAAATGCACATGGTGACACCTCCACCCTTTGACTTGGTGGTTTCTGCAGCAATTCAGGAGCTTTGGGGTCTGCATCTCTAGGTTTTTAGTGTTGCTTTAGCCAGGATGATTATGGTTCTAGCCCATAGCTCAGGTTTCTCACCAAATCCAGCACAAGAAGGCTGCAGCCAGGAAGCTTCTGAAGGAAGACACTGGACCACAGTGTCCCTTCAGGGCTTCCAGCGTCAGTCTTGGGATGTTGCAATCAAAATAGGAAGTTAGTTTGGTTGCCTTCTGTGGGTTAACACTGCTAAAGCCTGCCCAGCTCCTGTCTGGCTTTGTGCAGAGTGATTAGAGCAGGCAGGAGCAGCAGGGACATGTCTGATCCCCATCCGTGCCTGCAGATACATGGCCAGGGCTGGAAAAATGATGAGGCAGCATCAGCAGATCTGTGCTGGCTGGAAACTCAGCCAGGGCACAGTCAGGGTGCAGTGGCAGGAGGGGGTTTCACAAAGGCCCCTTTTCAGTCCATTTTCTGCTCAGCATCATCCTGCCCAAACTCTTCCTTGCCACAGATGATGCCGACTATGAGAACAGCATGGCAGTACACACATGGAAACTCCAGCAAGGGCAAGGTATGTCCTCAGCTGCTCTTTGCTTTTTGGGGATGGGGCTCATGGGCAGAGTGCCTGCTGCACTAGGCCAGTGTAGACCATGCAAGGGCAACACAGCCATCACCCTTGTCTTGGGTTCGTTTTTTCCCCAATTGTCCATGATAAATATCCAAGGCAATGTGAAAATGGAGACACACTCCTGAATGCTGCTCTGTTGGGATGTGTGTTTGTCATACACAAAGGGGGTGGCTGTGCCTAAGCCCTCACCATAGGATGCTACAGAAAAATGTTGCTCTTCAGGTCTTATATCCTCTTACACCTGAGGTGGCCCCAGGGCAAGCACAGAACTTTGTGCACACACCCAGGGTCAGCCCTTGACTCTGCTGCTGTAGTCAGGGGCCCTGTTTCTCAAGCTGACCTTTTAACTGCAGTTTAATTTAATATGTGGCTTCCTGTGAGGCATGAGGTTAGTTCTGGCTTGGGGGACAGTGGGGAGTGTACACATATATGTTTAAGAGCTTTGTATCTCTGTGTGAAAGTTGTCTAAGCAAACTGATTCCTGTTTGGACACTCTCTAGAACAAATCCTTTTTGGCTCTGAAGATCTGCACAGAGTGTTTTCAAATTTGCTGTGATCATTTTGAAGCCTCTTCAAGGAGACCCTGACACTGATCTGAGTTTTCTTAGCCCAGGCACAAAAACATGTCAGCGCCAAAGGCTAAATATTGGCAGGACACATGGTGTGTCAGTGGTCTGTGTGTTTTTACATCAACCCACTCACTGATAAGTGCTTCCCATCCTCACCCACAGCCCTGCTGACAGAAAGCCTGGATGATGAGCCAGACTACATCAACACAGGTCCTGTGTCAAGTATTCTGCACAAAGTCTGAAGAAATCTTTTGCTGAGCTGTAAGAGCACACCCAGCGAACATGCACACAGGCAGAGGGGAGATTTCCATCCCCCAGTGAAACCTCTTCTCCAAGCTGTGCCTGCAATGGCATAGAAGGGAAGGAAAGGAAGAAATGCACTTCTTGAAGCCCCACAGAAGTCCAGCTGCAAACTGGCAGCTGGAGAAAGCACTCTGCCCTCAGCGACCACGGGCAAGCCCCAGGCTCCTTGTGGATTTCCCCTGCCCAAAGAGGCAGGGATTTGACTCCTAGACAGGCAGTGTTAAAGTGAGAAGCATGGCTATAAATCCCGGGAAGAGTGGACTCCACCTCTCTGCCTTGAGGGATGTGTCCTCTAAACCCAGGAAAAGTAAAACTCCACCCCTCCTCTATAAAACCCATCACCCTGTCCCTGTTCGGGGTTCTCTGTCTCTGGATTAAGCTGAGTTGGTTCTCTGTTAGTGCAATAAATGGATTCCTGAGTTTAACCCAGCACAGATCTGTCTTGTTGAACCTCTCATGCCGGTCACCTGCAGCTGTGACCTCCCTGGACATGACCCTGCAGCTGTGGAACCCTGCAGCTCCTCATCCCAGTCTCATTTCCCTGCATGTCCACTCGAAGATGGCCAGTCTGGGCAATGTTTTCTCCTGTCAGGCATGCAATGCTTAAATTGCTGAGCAGTAATGCAGCCAGCTACTTAATCTGTGAGGGTGACTCATGCACGATGGTATTAAGCCATGGGGATTACGTTCTGATTTAGTTCCTGTGCTCTCCTATAGAAGCAGTTTCCTATGTGAGAGGAACTGGCAAGGCAGAGGCTGTGTTTGTAACAGCAGTGGCTGTCTGGAGCTGAATGAGATTCCAACCTGTTCACAAAAAGCTAAAGAGGATTAAATGCCTGCCTTATCCATGGCTTGTAATTCCCAGTGTTGGTCTATGGCAGTTTTCCTCATGTTTCAGTATCTATTTTATAATGATACAAAGACTCAGCAGCAACTGTGAGAGTCAGATCCACAGCCACCAGGCTCAGAAACTGTACCAGTCCTTCAATATGGCTGTTGGAATATCATCCCCGAAACAGAATCCCTATCTCCTGAGCCCTGATGCACAAATTTGGCACTTCTGGAACACTTATTTATTAAAACTGAAAAGCTGCCAAAGAAAATGGGGTGTTTCGCTCTGGTTTGCAATGATGGATGTGTGCATGAGCAGGTGACAGAAATGGGAGGACATGAGGAGGCATGGAGTGATGTGCAGGACCTCATGGGGAGAAAATGCATTAAAA
The DNA here is from genome assembly GCA_013399455.1 of Anthoscopus minutus. Lineage (NCBI taxonomy): Eukaryota > Metazoa > Chordata > Aves > Passeriformes > Paridae > Anthoscopus > Anthoscopus minutus. The sequence goes on along the minus strand of VWYI01010793.1, from coordinate 2,886 downwards.
GCCTTCCTCAAAACCGGATCAGAAAAGTGTGATTCAGGAAAGAGCCAGCCCACACTCATGGTGAGTGAGCAGAGACGGGGAGCTAAGGGTTAGAGAGCCGTGGAGAGGGAGAAGGGATGTCAGGTGCTTCCTGCTGCAAATGACTTGGCTCTAATTTTAGCAGAATCACCAAGAGAGCACAGGTGCCCACCGTTGGTGTAGCTGAAACAGTGGGTGGGTTGGAGTTTGGCTTAGGAGAAGGTTTGCTAGTGGTGCCTGCAAATGCTACAAGTTTCCACAGGACTTTTACAACAAAGAAAATCCAGTGCACTTCAGGGATGCACACAGGCAGGGAGCTACAGCCTGGTTTTCTGCTCACCCCAGCCCAGTTTCTCCTCACACCCTTAGGTTTCCTGATGGTCAAATGTTCTGCAAAAGGTCTGCACCGGTGCATGGCAGCAGGGCCCCCATGAGCCAGAAGCACACTGACAGCTCTGCAAAGGCTCCCACGCAGGCAAGGAGTGCTTTTTGTCACTGAAATTGTGCCTGTACCTCACAGGGCTGTGAGACTGTTGGGATTCATCCTCAGCACCTGAAGAAGCTTCCACTTTCCATGAAGTGCTGCAGACTGGATTGTTCCCTGCAAGGGTGAGCTCGTTCTGAGTGATGTCTGGTGATGTTACCCACTGGTGATTCATCTCCCAGCTGAGGGAGCCATTCATGATTAGGAGATTAGCAGCAGTGACAGATCCTTGGCACACAGAGGCAGATCCAGCTGGAAAGTTCTAGGCACTAGGTCAGTGCATGGTCAGAGCACAAAAATACAAGATTTACTGCACAAGATTTACTCACTAAGCAGGGAGGCAGATTACACCAGCTAAATTTTCTCCATTGCCAAAGTCTGAGTTTGAAAACTGTGCAGTCAAAGCAGGCAGGGCAGAACTGAATATGGGGAATCTTCCCTTCCCTTACTGGGGTCTGAGCAAATCCCCCTTTGCAGCTCCCCAGAGCAGCCAGCTGTAGTGAGGGGTAAATCCTTAGCTTTGTAAAGCTTCTGGGCCACTTCTCAGCCATTCATCTCATTCCACTGGAAGGTATTCAGGGACTGTTTCAGGAACTCTCATCAATGTTTGTTACTAGTCTTGCTCTGAACGATCTCACAGTTATTCTTTGCAATGAGTACAGATGTGTGTGTTCACTGACATGCTGTCCTTTTGGAACTGGATTTGGGTGTGCAAGGATTTCTGGTTTTCAACCAGAATTGCTAGACACTGTGTTGTTTGAACCTAATGCAAAATTTACATCTCCCCTGGGTCCACCTCTCCACATTAGGTAGGCAGTCAAGTGAGAAATTCACTTCCTGTTTTCAATTTAAGATGCTTTAGAAAAAGTAGTTCTGGCTGGTGCAGCTGTGAAAATGGAGCTGGGGAGTCTGTGCTAAGTGCTGGAGAGCAGCAGCTCTGCACTCAGAGGGGGAAAAAATTGCCTCTGGAGAGCAGGGGGTGTTGGTGGCCTCTGGGATCAATACTAGTCCTCATCTTAGGAAAAGTGAGTGTGATTATGTCCCCACAGAGCTGGAAAGGATTAGCCCAGAGGAGAGTCTGCTCCAAACTGGAGCTGTGAAATGCAGCTGCTGAATATAGATGAAACACCCTGAGACCAGGTAGGAACAGGAACCATGACCCTCCATGTTCCTCACCCTTTCCCTGGCACCATCACATCCCACAGGGTGAGGACTGGCCTTTAGTCATCCAAACACAGTGTTTGCCGGTTTATGAAACATCCATGGTAACACCCCTTTCTTCCCCATTCAGCAATGAACACATTTAATGAGAAAGCAAAGACAGAGTAGGCTGGCTGTGATGTGCAGTCAAAGGGAAATTAACCTTATTTAAATTTTTGGGGACAAAAGCTGTGAAGCTGTGTTTGTAGAGAACTCAGCACTAAACTATTAGTTGTGTATTTAATAGAGCTTGTGCTGATAGTGACTCACTGGCTGGGAACCAAAGCCTAAGTGAAGTGAAGTGAAGAAAGAAAGTATTTTGAGCATTACATCCATTATTCCAAGCGCTGTTTGCTGTATTCCCTGTACTTTAGCTGCCAATTCCCTTGCTCTTCTGCACATTGAATCACAAAGTTTGTTTGCAGGCTCTGCCAGAGGAGCTGCAGGAAGACTTGAGGGGAAAGCCACAATGGCACCAGCTTTCTCCTGAAACTTGTGACCCCTTTGGCTTGTCAGAAAACTGGAGGGTGTGCCCAGCCCCTGCCTCAGTGCAGGATCAGTCCCCAGGCTGTTTCCTGGTCCTGCCAGGAAACATCCATTTGGCACTGAGACAGCTGCAGTGGGGAACTGAACACCTGGGGTGAAAACCATCAACAAAATGAAGCGCAAACACCAGCAACTTGTGCCTCTGCACTCTTGTGTGACTGCTGTAACCACACACCAGGCTTAATTGCAGAGCCTTTGACACTGTCTCCCACAGCATATTCCTGGAAAAGCTGTAGCCCAGGCTTGGACAGGAGCCCTCTGTGCTGGGCTAGGAACTGGCTGGAGGCTGGGCCCAGAGAGGGGTGGTGAAGGGCGCTGCATCCAGCTGGCAGCCAGGCACCAGTGGTGTCCCTCAGGGGTCTGTGCTGGGGCCTGTTCTGTTCAATGTCTTTATTGATGACCTGGATGAGGGGATTGAGTGTTTCATTAGTAAATCTGCAGATGACACTGAGCTGGGAGCGTGTGTTGATTTGTTGGAAGGGAGGAGGGCTCTGCAGAGAAACCTGGAACAGTTGGATGGCTGGGCAGAGTCCAATGGGATGAAGTTTAATAGGTCCAAGTGCCAAGTGCTGCATTTTGGCCACAAACACCCCCTGCAATGCTCTGGGCTGGGGGCAGGGTGGCTGGACAGTGCCAGG
>VWYI01010790.1:954-56096 GCA_013399455.1 Anthoscopus minutus | reverse complement strand
AGCTGCTGACCACAGATCCAAAATAGTTTTTTGGAGGCGGGGGAGAATGCTGTAAGTTCTATTTCTACTTCTGTTCATTCTTTAATAGGGATCATCACCTCTTCTGGATGAGCTTGTCACAAAAACTTGGATGGTAAACCATTTGGTGCAGAGGTATTATTTCTGTTTAGACAATTGCAGAGGGCCCACCCACACCAAAAACAATGACTAATCCCAGGAATGACTTCCAGGAAGACACCAAACAAAGAAAGCCACAGTGCCATCTTACATGATAGCAAAGCAGTTCAGCCTTGCTCTGCACTATTGCTACTGCTGCTTTTATTCCCTCCTTTATTGTGCTCCCAATGCCCCACTGTTCAGCTCACTTAACTTTCCTCAGCTCAGCCCTACAACTCACAAGACACCATTTTCCCATTCAAACCGATGGCTTCTGAGACTTCTTTATATACTGTTCTATCTTTGAAAATACATCCATAAATTCAACTACCAGAAAAAAAGCAATACACTAATACATGAGACGACTGCTTCTGAGAGAACAGGCAAGCCAAGAACTCCTCTTGGGTATCTGGAAGGATGTCGTGATGCCAAGAAACCTCAACTGTCTCCTCCTCACTTTCTACTCCCAGCCCTTTCACCAGCTCTGGAACTAATTGAACTGCAGTAAATGACAAAAAACCTTTTATCCTGATCTCCCAAAAATGATCACAGAATAAACACCACACTGAAACAAAGCTTCTCGCAGAGAAAATAACAGAACACAAGGAGCCCATGAAGTACATGCTATAGAGTATTTTTCCCCATTCCTACACAGATTGAAGAGGAAGTAATTTTAGTACAACTCCTTTTCTGTAGCACTCAAATCTTTGCATTTACCACCGATGTACTGCTTTGCAAGGCATTCTGTCACCACATACTGAAAGAAGCTGGAAATGACCTAGTTCATCCTCAGTGGCACAAAGTTTCACTGTAACATACTGGTACAGACAAGCTAATATTTCAAGAGCAGATTAGAAAGCTTTTGGCAAAGAGAGATATTGTCCAAATGAAATAAAAAGCTAGTAAGTGTTGCTTGATATCCAATGCTTGAAAATGGGACATAAACAGAACAAAAACATTTCAATGATGCACTGTTTCAGTATTAAGATTTAACAATCTGGCGCTGAATATGCTGCAGTATAAATAGTGCCTGGACTCAGATCCAGTAGAGTAACACACAGCACTCATTCACAGCACCGTATGTCTCCAGTGCTGGCTCCTTGAGTCATATTCCACTTGCCAAGAAAAGCTGTTTTTCTTAAGGGGATAGTTTACTTAATGTTATCTCTGGTGACAACAAGAAATGCATATAGTATAGCATATATTAGTCATGAAATGAGCATCAAGGGTCCACTGAGTAAAATACATGCTGGAAAAACACCGTTTAGCTGCTGACTTCCTTCACCTCCTACTGCTATATAATAATTTAAAACAAAATCACCTAAAATCCAGAAATCTATACTGGCTTCACAGAACACTTGGCTTCCTATGTTTAACCTCGCCAAGTTTTCATGTAATTGAAAAAATAAGCATCATATGTGCCCCATAAGTCACATCTAAATTGGTAATATTTTACAAGAGGCTTTATTTTTCATTCAATTAAGGAAAGCACTCAGAGAGCACACCATCTGCAACTGCTCGGGCCTGGCAATGCTGGCAAAGGACAAAGAGATGGTCAGGAGGCACCGAAGTTACGGAAGGTGTCCCCAAACTAAAAGGGTTTAAAGAAAAAAAACCCAGTGCAGCCAGAGTGCACCATGGGAAATACTATGCAAATTGTTTTACAGGAATGTCTGCTACTACTGGAAGTTAGGGAGATTTTTTTTTTTAATCCTCCTCTACAACTGGAGAGGAAATTGTTTTGGCTGGATTTAAACAAACACAGGTGTTACCATAATGCTCAGTGCCTCTGCACGTTAACACCTGCTGAGAGTCCTTTACTCTGTGTTACAGCACTGCTGATGCACGCTATTTTTTCAGCCGGTGTGATATGACGTGTGAAATACTTTTTTCCAGAGCACATTAAGCTGGTCCAAACGATAGCCAGAAGCCACGGTTTCCATTCAGCTCCTCAGCAGACTTCAGAGGTACTTTTTTCATGGCACCAACACTGTACTTCAGGCAGCTCTTGGGCTATGTTTGGGAAGATGATGCCAGCTTGTTGAGCAAATGTGTTCTCTCCATACTAAGACATCTCTAAATGACTACTCAGTAAAAACTGAGTGGGCCAAAATTTTCCCTCTAAAAAGGTCACTTCTTATCCAGACTGGATGTTTCTAGCATAACAGCAACCCCGAGATGAAAACAGCCTGGTAGCAAGGGGTCATTTCCACATACACCTTTTTTTATTGTTCCTCTCATTGACTTCAAATGGTACAGCTCAGTCCTTTAAGAAATCACTAACTGGCCTGGCTGAGCTTTTATCTTTCCACAACTGACACCTGGGATGGGGAACAGGAATGAGCAAAAGTCTCTGTGTTATTAATGTATATACTACTGCGCCAGGAGTATCACTTCTCTGTCAGCTCCTTCTCAAAATTATGTATGGATAATGCATATCAGATCAGAAGCTCAGGAAACCCAAAACCACATCTTCCTTAAGTTCCCAAACTCTTCTGTTAACAAATCTGGTTCTCTTTCCTGTGTCTACTGGGTTTTTTTTTCCTGTGAACATTTTCTGAAGGGAAAGCTAACAGATTTCTAGGCTTGCACATACTCAAGAAATGGTCATACACTAGAACAGATCTCAACTCACCAAGAAATGACTGAATGCAGCCCAGGCCAGTCAGGCAATTAAAGACAATAAAGACAATAGTTTTCTCAAAAGATTGTTTTCCAAAATCTATTTTGGAAGAGATTCTCTATCTGCACTGGCTGTTGCCTCTTGAATGGCACGTACTTCTACAGTCAGGTCTTTTATTAGCTTTAAGCCTCAGTTTCATCAAAATGCAGACAAGGAAAAAAGAGTAACTTCATGTAGAATGCATGTTAACTCTCTTTACCCACGAGAAAGCATGGCAGAACACAACAGTGGCAAACTTCTGTGACCTCAAGCGTCAGGTTTGTACATAACAACCACTGCAATTTACTGCTGTTGCTCCACTTAGGCCAATGATGTGCCACCCTGCCAGCATGTTTCCAACTGAGTTTCATTCAAAAAGCAGCTCCTTTGGAGAAGAAAAAGTGACAACTACACAAGTGAGAGCAGAACACTACACTGAACAGAAGCCTTGCCCTACTATATCACAGCTGACCCTACTATATCCAGCAGAACTCATCACAGGATCCTCATGAGCTTTATTTTATCACCTGAAAAAATGATGCACCTAAAGCACTGGAATTACTCCTAGGACATCACCCTACTGAGATGTGAACAGAATGGATACAAGGCTGGAACTAAAGTAGACTTCCAGAATCACTACTTGATCAGGAGCATAAAATGAAAAAAGGCAGAAAGTTGCTTTCTAGAAAAACGCAGCCAAGCTGGCAAACCCTTTCCATTATTATGTAGTTCACATTATCCCATAAAAATTATTTATCTATATGGGCTAGAAACCTCATTTGTCATTGCAAATGGAAAGACAGCCACACAGTACACTTATTCTAAAAATGCCGTATCTGGGGTTTAGAACATACATAAATATAGTCCAGCTATGACACTTCTGGGTCCTAAATGGAATGAAAACTGGGTTCTGCATCTTCCACTCACCTGCAGAAGTAACTTTTAATATGGATAGCCCTGTAACTATTACTGGGGTGCCTCAGGTACTTTCCAATACATCACTGCCATAAAATCAAACTCAAAATGGTGCATTTTCCAAATTCCTTTTTGTGGCTAAAGAGAGCAAACAGGACCAGAACACGCTTCACCTTGTCACTAGCTTCCTTTAAACTACTCCCCTGCTCCCACCATGGCTATACTCTTGATTTCACCTTTCACAAATTATAAGCATACCTGAATTACATCTTAAATGGTACTGGTAGTGTTAATGCAAATGCATGTGCAGCATTAATGTAATTTATTTTAAATGCTAATCTGCCGGGGTGAAATGTTAGTCAGGAGTCCTAGAATTGGTTTCTTTGCATCCCAGGGATCCCAGGACCACAGCCCCAGAGTGGCAGACTGCAAACACTCAGCTGGTTGAAGAACATAACCAACATTTGCTGCTGCCTCATGAATTCAATCAAGTAGCTTTGATCAAATACGGTTCTTTTTAACAGCAGATCTTATCAAAACAGACACTCCAGAGAAAATACAGGTTATCACTAACACCCAAACACTTCTGATTTCTTTTGCAGCTCCAAATTATCAAAGAGATACCAAATAAAAGCCCTACTTCTGGGACTACCAATCCATTTCTCTATCAGCCACTATTGCAGGACTTCTCTCCAAGATGGGTAGGGTCTTGTGACAGTGACTGCATCTGTTTATCCCCTTTAAAGGCATCTCACCCCTATGCTTTAGCATGTAATTTTCCCTTGTTGACCTGTGTTCTGCTACAAAAATTGAAAACTGCCTGTCCCATGTAATAAGTACAAAGAATTATTTATTCATAAATTAGTTTGCAGAAAATCATTCCCCTGCTGAACATAACAACTCAGCCTGTGTTTCTTACCTCTACACTAGCTGTAGTATATCATCACACTGTAATAACATAAAGCCATAATTTGTAGTTATTACTGTTAATCCTGCAAAGTTAATGCCTTTTCCAGCAGAAAGGATGAAAAAGCAATGGGAAAAATTACAATAAAATAAACTGATATTACAATAATTTTGTATTATATTATTGAGCTGTCTTTTCTAGCTTTTTGGGAAATCTAAGAAAATATACTGCCTTTGCCCATTGTTATAAGAGCGCCTCTATTATTCTATTGAATTTCAATCAATGACATATTGAGGTAATAGATGAGAAAAAATAACCAGCAGAATTCTCCCCCATACTTCTAAAGCATCTTTCATCAGAGGGTCCCAATGCACTTTAAAAACATTAATTAACTCTACTTTGCAACATCCTACATGGGAGGTGGACTGTATTCTTCCAATTGACATATTGGTGATGTAGTGATTGAAAGTACACAATGAACATAATCCTATGCTTATGCCAATACAAAAGAATCCCCCTCCTTCCTCATTTCAGTCCATAATAAATAATTCAGTGAGAGAACAGGAATAAACTATGTGATTACACTGTGATGTGCACATCCACAAATCAACAGGAACACCCACAATCCCTGAATGATGAATGCTCCGCCCCAGCTCATGGGACTTGTGCAGCTTTGGGGCTCTGCACAAAAGGGTGACCTTCACCCAAGGGGAAAAACACAGCCAAGCCACACGAAGCTCTGGCAGCACAAAGCCCCTTGAACTGCTGCTCCTGGAAGTCCTTGCTCTTGCTGTTTAAAAATGTTCTCAGAAACTCTGTGTACCAGTGATGGTTTAGAGCACAAAACAACATATCCATGAGCCAGTCAATTTAAACACTTTCTGGCTTGCACATCTGTATCAGTACACAGATTTTAATATAGACTATGCATTTACATCACTACATATGATATTTATATGACTATATATTAAAAATTTTATAGGATCATGGGTGTAACTATCAATAGAAAGACTGTTAGTGGTACAAAGTTTAATGCCAAACTTCAGAGTACTTTCATGGATGAAAATCACTTTGATACATGAAGCTTGGTTTTGCGTTTTTAATTTTTTGAATGCTAGCATTGCCCCTTCCTTTCCTCCAGCATGACTGCACTGAAGTATTTGACTTAAATAACATACACTAAACAGTTTAATGGCTTGTAATTCCACATATCGGGTTTACATTTTACAGTAAAAAGATTGTGCCTCATGTAATAGATGCTGCTTCACATTTGGGAAACGTTATGTGAGGACCCTGACTTTTATTAGATTAATTTAATATAGGTACCAAGTTACTAGACTAAATTAATAAAGATCTTCTTTAAAAAAAGAAAAAATGAGGGGAGGGAAGAGAGAGCGAACAAAATGAACCCACAAATTGAATACAATATTCTGGAGCTTGTTATTTTGGAAGTCTTTATTTAATTTTCCAACCTCTATTCTGTTTGCAAAAACAGTCAATAATTGGTAAGGAAACAGGAAAAAAAACCTGATGTTATTTACTTCAGGGAATTATTTTTAAAACTGTTATATGATAGAACAGGAATACCACAAATAAATAAAAGGCCAAGGAAGCAAAGGAAGTACTATTAAAAAAACAAGACAACGGGCCATTCACTTAAGTTTCCAGAGTGCATTCAATGATCCTTGCTGGTTCCTTCCAACTCAGAATATTCTGTGCTTCCAAAGTATTTCTTACATTTCCTATATTACTTCTAAAACTACCACCTCTACTGAGGAAAACCACATTCAGTCCTGCGCGTGCACTTGCCTTGGACAGCAAGAATATGCATAAAGAGAGAGAAGTCAACTCCTCTCATCTGAGACAGAGAACCTTGAGTCCTAAATTAATCACTTCCATGGCAGAATACAAAGTTTTTTGAATCATGACAACTCATGACAGAAAGGCTATTGCATCCAGCTTATTCCCTGATCAAAGAGCTTCTTTAGCTGCTGCCATGAGTAGAGGTTTGCTTTGCCATCTTAAAACCACGGCCGCTCCTCTTGCTTTGCACATCAGCTGTCTCTCCTCAAATCCCAGGGTCCCTGGCAAAATGTGCTACTTCTCTGCCATCCCAGCATGGCATCAGGACCTGTCTCTAATTTAGGGCCTTCCAGAGAGCCAACATAAGCAGACACAGCTAGTGGTGACCTGCAACATGCTTCCAGCTCACCCTTACAGGCTGGGGCTTTAGTGTAGTTGCATCAGTTGCTAAGAAACATGAATGCAAGTGTACTCAACAGGTGGTGCTTTTCTCCACTGCACATGCTCCTGAACAGCCATAAACAATGCCTGGATCATCTCACCACAAATTCTGGACCCAGTGACTGTATTGCCACCTCACCATCTATAAAGGGCTGCACAAGAGTAGAAGGACCAGAGCTTTACACAAACATTTGCTGTCCAATCTTCTTTGTCAGCCCATTGCCACCAACACAACCAACCTCATTACACATTCAGCAAGAACAGGGTATCTGGGCAGAAAGCCTTTGGCTTCTACCTTCCAGAAGCCTTTCTTGAATTTTATATGATGTTTCTCAGTGAAGAGGAGAGGTAGAAGGTATTTTCCCTCACTGGGGAAAACCCTCCCTCTGTTTTTAAAAATATGCCAGTGCCCTAACCTCCTTCAATTCACCCAGCTTCAGTGCTTGCCTACAAGCTTCACATGGAAAGTCAGTCTACTGAGCAGGAGAAACAGCACGGTAACATTGCAGCTGAACATATAAAACACATTTTAAAGGTTATAAAAGAGCATTGCTAACAGGACATTGTAGAGGATAATAAGCTTAGAATTAAGCCTACAGACATTGTTTGGCCTTGTATGAATCTGAATATCCTGCCCACTCACAGCAACAGGTACAGAGAGCACAGAAAGTCTGGCTCAGACTGCAAACATACAGGCCAACTATCTTTGTGTTGAGTCAACTACAAGTAGATTTGAAAATTCATGGGTCTCAAGTCCAATGAAAAATAAGAGCATACAGCATGCTGTGCTACACAAACAAACCCCTAAACTAATGCAGTTTCATATTCTGGCCCATGTAGTTTAACAGCTTAATCTCTTTAGTTTAAGATTTGTGTCTTGGGGTTTTCCTTACACTGTATAAAGACTAGCAGAATGGTTTTTTCACTAAATTACTACTTTTGGTTTGCCTTCTGTCTTTTTTTTTCCTCCCACCAGACATCCAGCTCTTGACTTCCATGAGAAAAAAAAACAACATGAACAGCTGAAAAACTAGCAGGATAGCATCTAACTATCAAGACAGAAAAGCAAGTATTGCTGAAGAAATAGAGGGATTGAGGACTTTACTGATAATCTCAAATGGATGGTTCCACTAATTCAACATGAATGCAATAAGTGAAGATATAGTTGCTGTAATTTTTGCCATTACACCTTGAAGCCCTCTGCTCTTTGTAGCTGCCTTACTGTAAGGGTATATCCAGATCCATACAAGATGAAAAAATATCCACTAGCTTGATCCCAGTATCTCTAATGACATCCAGTTAAGAGCTAATTCCACCATGAAGCAGTTAACAAGGGAGGTAACACTTGTATTTTAGAATTTTTATATTACACTTTTTATGGAGGCAGAACTATCCATGAAAATCTGCATGTATGTTTAAGAGAAGGCAACTGACCTAAGACTGTTAATACTTAGGCTCACATCTCACTCACAGCACAAACAGGTAAAAGGTAAGGGACTAAACCTCACCCTTCCCTTCCAATTTGATCAACTAGAAAGAGACAAAGAATAGTATCTTTAAGGCTGCAATATCCCTTTTCAAAATACATCTTAATAACTACTTCTTATTTTAATAACTAGTTCTTAATTTGGACAGCACTGGAAATTCAGATGAATTTGATTACATGAAATAAGAAATTTTCCTTCACTGACACTTATTTCAGTTGATAATCTGATCTCAAGTTCCCCATTTCTCTCTTTTATTCCCAAGAAGAGCAAAAAAATTCTGCATTTCTGACAAGTCTAAATAAAGCTTTGCTGGTTACTGAACTATGCTACATTTCCTATCAACAGAAAACAAAAGCGGAAAAAAAAAGACTAGTTCACCACTAGAGGAGATGACTCAGAGCAAGCAGGAACTGTTACCAGACTCAGAAAACACAGTTTTCTCTTGTACCATTGATGAGCCCACATTAATGCTGAGATGAACCTAGATTTGTTTTCTTAGCCCACATCTTCCTAGAACTGAACCTATTTTCTTACAAAGCCACCAGATTCTTTTTTGGATCCTGTTAGCATTTTAACTTCACATTAGTCATTTTGTGAGGAAGACACTGAAAAACAGAAAGACAGAAATAACTATTTTTTTAATTTAAATGGTGAATTTCTGTGCACATGGCAAAGACTGGAAAGAGTTATTCACATTCTGGATCTGGAAGTTTGCAGTACACACATATCATGCTCAGAAGTATTTCCAGTTCCCTACATTTTAGTAGCAGCTAAGACTGTCACATTATCACAGCATATAGAAATCGTGGAGCTGCTATGAAGAAAAGTAATTCTATCCCAGTATGAGGGTTTAATGGACAGACACTCCAAGCCCCAACAGCCTCAAGCACTGGTGGCATTGTGAACACCCTTGTGAGATGGTGAAGAGCTTTAGTACCTCCTCTCACCACTTCTTTCTCATTCCTAAACTCTGTCTCATGTTCAAATCGAAGAGATAAAAAATGCTGCATAAATGGTGATATTTCAAGAGAAAGGGGAAGAAGGATTGTCATTTCTAATCATGTCCCAAAGCCCCAGGTATCCTGGGCCCACGTATGCATAGCTTCTACATGTCAAAGCAGAAAAGGAATCTAGAGGCCCATTCCTTTCTGGGAATGGAGTTCTTGGGAATATAATTAAAGAAAGATACAGTGGGATGATGCCTTATTCAGAACATGTCACCAACACTAGAAAATCCCCAAAATCTACCAGAGATACCATTTTCCCATAAGGCACAACCTGTACTGCTGCCAGCGCTCTCCTCTGTACCACACATACAGAGGATATGACTGGGGATTTCAGCTAATAACGTGCTAAAGGAGAAAACTGGATGTAAATAACCACTTCACAAAGTCCTCTGTAGGAGGATGAAGACACTGCACACATCTTCTCAAAGAATAGGCTGAAGAGCCCTCGTATAATCCACATATACTCTCTCTTCCTTACTGGCACAGGGAACCAGAGCAGATCTCAGCACTGAGGGAGCATTACTAGCCCAACACACCAAGACAGCTTTGGGAAGTTTATCATTTTCACAAACTGATTGATTTCAAAGGTCACTCTGGAGGAAAAGCCTCAATCTGGTTCCTGCCGACACAGTCATTTCCCACAGCCAGTATCTATTCTCTGCTCTTGGCACTCGCTCAGGTGGTGGGATGTGGGTTGCACTGTGGGTTTCTGCATCTTAATGAAGGTCTATTTTACTCCCTCAAAGCCTATTGTTCATTTGGAGGCAAGGAGCATTACCAGTTGTTTCATACTGGAGGTCATAAGACAGGTATATGCACCAAAGAAACAAAGACTTTCTGAGTAAGAAAAAACTTTGGAACCAAAGAATTATCCTTAAAACCTGAGATGCCTAAAATACTATAGTAATTCAGACTTAAAACTATTTGGAATTTCTTCTAATCAGCAAAAAAAAAAAAAAATACCGTCTTTCTTCATTTGACATTTGAGTTCATGGTGGATGAAAATCCAAGAAGGGGCGCCTATCAGCACTAAAACAGTTCTCGTGTTCCCCAGGTGACGACCCTGGTTTACAGTTTATCACAGATTAACTCATTTGAAAAGCTCATGCAGTAGGGGTCCCAATCAGACCAATCATCACTCTAGTGTAGATGAAAAAGATCAAAGCCACGCCATTAAAATGTCAAGATAGGAGAATAAAATTAAATATTAAACAAAATTGATAAATTAGAGATGAATCTATAGACTTTTGTGGGAAATGGTTTAGTCTAGATAAATTGTTCTAAACATGTTGCATGGATGAAATTCAAGAGGTTGTTCAGTCAAGTTATGCTGAAAAGTTCTACCCAATCTCCATAATCAGGAATAATTTTATTGCTGGAGGTCCAAAACAGTGGCCTCTTTGTTACCACCTTTACCTATTCTTCAGGTGAAATGTTCTTCACCACATGTTCAAAGAAGCAAAGTGAAGATTTGGAGGCCCCTCATCATCTAAAGAACACTGTTAATTTAGAAAAAATAAGATAAGAGTTTGAAATCTAAACACTTTGTGTTAAGGCTAAGCTAACAAGCTCTTTACAAATGAAATGGAGACATTTAGGGACTTAAGCCAGCTTTCATCCAGATATGTAGTGTACAAAAGGCTTCATATTCCATTAACTGTGGTGAGTACCTCATATGACCTACATAAACAAGAGGAATGTCATACCTGAAGCATCTTTTGAGTCACTTTTATCTTGAAAGAAAATATTAGCCAATGTAACTAGGTATCACAACCAAAACTTTTGAGCAAGCTTGGCAAAACTGTTAAATTATGCTAATATTATGGCTGAGTTTTCTGCCAGTAGAGGAAAGGGAATTTGCAGCGCTATGTCTCACAAAAGACAGGAAGGTTTGACAAGTTGATGGGCAAGAATGATGCACACTCTCCCTCAGCTTCAGTGAGACAGCAGAACCCTCCACCAGCAACAGCACCCAGCCAGAAAATGGCCTCAACCTTGCTGCTGGCCTTTTAAGCCCTTCTTGTGTAGAAGGAAAATAATTTCAATTTTGAGCTTGCAAATCAAATAGGTTTCCTTTCCTGCTAAAACTGACCTCAGATTTATCATAGTGAATAAGATGCTTTCAACTCTATCTGAGAAACCCTCATGGCAAGCAGCTCTGCTGGTCAGTGTCTGCTCACCCATCCACCCAGTGCCACATCACTGTCACCTTCCTCCTCCCGCCCTCGCTGCTCCTGTCTGAATGACAGCCAGCACCTCCCAGCTCTACAGGAATAAATCTCCAGACCACAAACCTCTAACATCCCTTCCTCCTCCTACCCCTAAGGCAACAAGTTACACTCTGTTTAGCTTGAGTCACGAATTTTGTTCTCATCTTCTTCCCATGTATTTTACCCAAATTTATAAACAGAGGAAGAGAGCACTAGAGGTGCCACAAGAGGGTTGAGCAAGGGATGCCTGCTCCACAAGAGCCATGCCCAAGGGTGCTCACTCAGCCCATACAGTGCCACATTTTCTGGGCAGCCCAGAAAACACAAAGCTGCTGCTCCCAGGGCAGGGAAAGCTGCCGTGAAGGAGGAAGGAAGAGTCAGGCAGGCGTGGCAATGGCTGCCAGTCAATTTGCACCTCGGCATTAGCCCTTTTCACTGTGCACATATGGGCTGAACAGCCACCTGCCCAGCTGCACACACCCCTCCCTCACTGCAGCCAGGGAGAGAAACACATCACAGCTTCCCACTAAAATGACCCACTTTACTGCCATAGAAAATCCTTTTGGATATATTCTCTTCTGGATCTGCTTTCATGTATGAATCTTTAGATATTCAATGGAATAACTATTTCTAAATAGCAGGTGTGGTATCTTCTAAGTGAATGCAAGTATTATGTGCATAAGACACAGTAAAGAGAGATAACAGAGCAGTCAGTTTAAATCCTGCTTCCTTTACTGATTTTCACAGTAAAAGTAGTAAAGTATTTGTGGGGACCTGATACAATATAACACAAAGTGAATTACAATTCAAAGGAGAAAATAAAAAACTTACTTCAGGTACTAACACTTTCCTGCACATAAAGAGGTGTGTAGCTGTGTTAACTCTGCACACTACACATTTGATACGTATGTATGTAAATTTAGACACAAATACACAGCATCTTCTTGTAACTCTGAAATAAAGTACATAAGAAAGTAAAAAAAAAAATTGAAAAGCAAACAAGTTTTTTTCAGCTATTTCTCCTAGAAATGCCAGAAAGTTTTTTGTATTTCGTCTTGGGGTATGGACATTAGTAGTCATTCTCTGACAATATTTATATGAGAAGCTTTCAAGCTATATGAAGTTGGTAAAGTCATTATTCCTATTGCACAAAATTATCTTCAATCCTTTTGTTTGCTAAACCATCACTAAAAGATGACATTATTTCAGAATATTCTCTGTATTCTGTAACACAGAGCAGCAGATTGTGGAAGTAACAGATATTTTGCTTTGGTGGATATAAAAATCAGGGGAGAAAAAGAGAGCGAATCAGTTCATGAAACCACAACTTGCGTAACTGGTTTTGCTTAAATGAAAAACAAATCAACTGATCATTTCCTGGCAGATGAAGCATTACATTCAAACAGAATTTAAGAATTTTATTCTTTAATTATTTAGCTGTATTTTTTCTCTCTCTCAGTCTAGTCCCTTTTTATTTAAACTTGTTTTTAAAGTAGATAAATTTTGAAGGAGAGACTCTGTCTGAAACTACAAAAAGTTTGAAAAGGAAAATGTCAAAATCAAATCATCTTGAAACAACGTATTTTTAAAACTTAGGTCCACGCCTCCTCTACTGTTTAACTTTCTCTCTTGGCAAAACTATTCCAAGAATTTTATAAGACTACTAATATATTTGTTTAATCCCCCAGTTCTAGCCCTCCACAGAAGGCTTTTAGGTGAATTTGTTAATAAATTGTTAATACTTTGTAAATAAGCAGTGGCACAGCCTTGGTGGGGGAGTTTCCCAGGTGAGAGCTGAGCCCTCATGGATCCAAGTTCATCACTCACCACATTGCTAATGAGACAAGTGCAGCCCAACACGAGGTTAATTGTCAGAAGCAATAATCTAAATTAAACTGGTGAACGTTCAAGTAAAAGGTACTATTTAAAATATCCTTTTCCAATGAAAGTAATCTCAGGAGTTTATTTGCCTACTCAATATAGAATTCCAGGTTTTAAAAAAACCCTTCTTCTTCCCCTCTAAGGAACCAAAGTAATTATTTTTAATACAGTGACATATGTCAGACAAAAGTATTAAGGAGGGGGCTTCATTCCTCTCCAAGTCTCAATGGAATTTTCCCTTATGCGATCACACATCTGAGCTCAGATTTTGCCCTAACCAGTGAACATTTTTTGTTAAAGAATTGCTATTAGCTGATGAGAAATCTTTCCACGAATGATCTCAAAACATGGAAGATCTAGTGTGATGTTCTCAGTACTAAGAAATATAATTAAAACAACATGGGGAATGAAAAAAAAAAAGTAAGAGTTCACAAAAACATTTGAGAAACAGCTCAAGTCGACTCCAAACTCACTTGGTTTTGGCTGGGACTCTGGGCTCACAACAGCTTCAGCCCGCCAAAACAAATATAGCCACCCGTTTGTTCCCAATGCTTTCACCCAGGGAGGGACCTGCTCCTTTGCTTTCCCCTGCTATGATAATGACATGTCTGCTAGGATTTAACTGGGGTTCACATCCCTGCCTGCCTTTGAAAAAATTATTATTCTGTTAATTGTGAGAAGAAAGGACTTAAGTGCCACCTCGGACTGACATAATAACCAATACCTTCCAGATAATTATTATGTGCTTTAATTAAAATAATGCACATCATTTTGGCAAAAAGTTTAAAAATACCTTGGGAAGAAGTAGTTTGGGATATAATTCCACATAGGGAATCTGTTTAATTGTGGTTGTAGCCATAGAGAAAAAAATATAGCATTTAAGATAAATATTATTCATTTACAATGCAGAGTTAGTATAAAAAAGCATCTAATAAACATGAATGTTGTGGTTGTCGCTACAATGGTTTATGAACATATTTACCCATAAGGAATGACTGCAACATGTATGAAAAACTAGTTTTCAATTAACTTTTTTTGTATTTTTAAAATTATTTAGTTTTTTGTCATTTTTAAGAAAAGCTGGTAAGTAGATACAGAACTCCTTTTCAAAGCACTCAGTCATCTATACCCAATCTCTGCACTAGTGACCATCAGAATATCCAGGTTTGCAGAACTCCTTAATTTTAGCCTTGAACATGAGATTATTTTAAGGGGGGTAATGCAATGAAAATAATATGAGAATAACAATAAATGCAACAAGAAAAATACCTCACAAAATACTAGAAAAGACAGCGGATTTAAGTAAGTAATATAAAAAAAAAATTTGGCTCAGCTTTTAATGATATTGCACAAGTGTCTTTCTTTTTCTAACACAAAGTTGAACTCTTGAATCACTACAGATGCCTTAGTGTAAGAGGTAGCTGGCAAACACGATGGCATGAAAAGCATCTTGCATTAAACACGGCCAGTTCCAGATTAAGATGCTGACATGAATTAGTTAGAAACATTTTTACATTTCTTTTTTTTAATTCCCATTTGGGAAGCTGCTGGTCCTTCTTCCAAAGTTATAAAATTCAATCCACAACACAGAAGCTTTGTCACATTCCATTCCTTGGATGCATTGGCCAGTCTACTGCCTACTCAGGAACCCAAGGGGAACATACAAAACAACACTCTCTAAAATGAACTCTGGAAGTTTGACAGAAGCATGTATTTACCTCTATCAACCAGCACAACCACCTGCAGCAAGCTGTACTAGTAGGACACCTAAAGATGACTTGTTGAAGACAAACAGGCAGTGGCAAAACGGAGAAGATTCTAGAGTTCCTGAACTTTGATGCAGGTGGTAATCCTAGGCTACTGCCAGTGCTCTTCCTGCGTGATTCTTAAGTGCATACAAAAGTAAACAGCAGATGGTCAATTCATAAGACCGGCAGTATTGGCATAATCAACACAGAGTCACCAGTCTGTGCCTGCTTTCAGCTGATTGATCAACTGAGATCAACTGAGCAAAGACCAGAGATGCTTGGAGAACACCTACAGAAAGGACTTCACTCACCAGAGCACCCTGAGGAAGGTTCCTCATGGTCCAAGGTAATGCATTTACAAAAAACATTTTTCATTTATTTTCCTGTATAGTGGTTTGTTCTCTTTCTCCTTTTAAATCTGAATCTCCTATTTCAGATGTGAGAAATGAGCATTTTAATCTTCATTTCTCCCTAACACGGTCCCGCTTAAAAATTCAAGGAAATACTTTAGTGAGTAACTGCTATAGATGCAAGGAGACCGTTTTGTTTTCAGCATTTAAAGCAAAAAAGAAAAGTCCAAGCAGCTTTTCTAATTGAACTAAAAAGACAATAGGTAGCATCCATTTTATCAGTTCTGTTTCTGAAGCTTATTCTTCATCGTTTCATTGCTGATTTGAAGAAAGGCACAACTGCAGTAAGGTCCTGTTAAGTACTCAGGACACAGGGGGTTGAACAAGATAAGCAACATAAAACAGCCTTGGTTTTTATCTTTTTCTCTCAAATGAGGTAATGTACCATAGAAATCTCCTTCTTGCCTGACACTTTGCACTTCCAGGAGCCAAGGAGCAAAAGGCACATTAGACAGCTGTAAAACTTCTCTCTGGAAGAAACACAGCATTTCCTGTCCAAATCCAAAGACAATGATCCCAACCTGGCAAACTATCCAGTAGCTATGTAGGCCAGATTGGTGAGGTTATAGTTAGCTATTTCTGTCAGTTTAAAGCCCAAACTGCAAATGTTTATTCATTCTTCTTACAGATTTAACAACTCAAGCACGCCGGATGATGATCACCTTTGCAAGGCTAAGCTGCTATTTATCACTAGTTAGAATCCAATAAAAGCACAAAGACAGATTTTGAAAACCTAGAGCACATTCAAAAAATTACACTCTGCTCCAAGACCTAACACACTAATAGACTCACAGGAATAGCTATTTCGCTGGCAAGATAGTGCAATAATGCAATTACTGCCATTTAATTAATTTATATTCTCAAAATCTGTCTCCTTACAATTTCTAAGTATTTCGCTTTAACACCAAGACAGGATTTTCTGCCCTGGTTTGCCATAGCAACCCTTGCAACAAATGGCAGTTGTCTATAAAAAGGGGGGACTCTTTGAGTATGCATGCATGGTTTAGTATGGTTTGTTTTAAAGCAGGTCAGAACACAATGGACCTTTTCTACCGTGTGGGATTGAACACCAACAAATCTCACTTCAAGGGCTGCCACACTCCTCTGCAAAATGAAATGACACTGCTGCTAAGTCTGGATGTAATTACAGATATGAAAGGATGGTTATGAAAGTTGCTTGCATCTTCCTCTCCCTCCTCTACTACAGATGTATTTGCCATACGGCTGTTAACATCCTGAACAAGCAACGTGCAGCAGACTTAACATTTCCTTTCATTTTAAGTGTTAGTATACAGTGGTGGCTGTTAAAGCACATTTACCACTAAAGAATGAGACCTTTGTCTGTCTGCTGCAAGCAGAGCTCTGCCCTGCCTGCCTGTGCAGCCCAGGGCAAAAGCTATACTAGGAAGCCTTGACCTCCGGCCCAACAAGGACACTTAGTAGGGCTAAGGGTAATCCCAACTTCTCCTTGCTCATTCAGCTTCTCAAGCTGTTTGAAGCAATCATTACCAACACAGCTACATTTTGCGGTCATATTATAAAATGAATCATTGTTCAAGAGTCCAAGATTGCTAAACTTGTTTTATGTGTGGTTTAGAGTAGAGTCACTGGTTGCTCAGACCCCTCAGAGCTGTACTCCCCCCAGTCCAGTCGCAGCAGGGAAAGCGCTCGTCTTTGGCGCTACTCCAAACATAGGGTGGTGTAACTGGAAAGCATTTGGTCTCTAGTGCTCCTTCTCACCAGCTGCCCATGAGATAGCCAAGATTTTTTTCAGACACTTCCATATGAAGAGCCTTTACCTCTAAGAATCTCTTTTGTACAGTTTTAACACAATAATTTCTGGAAATTAAAATATCTACCACTCTTTTCGAGGTACTCTGATTATACCCTCTGAAACATTGCTTCTCAGTACACACTCCTACAGGCACAATTTCTGTTTTAAGAGGGTCTGTGGAATATCTGATGTTGGGATTTGGTAGGAATGAATGAATGTTCCATTATTCACCCTGGTGGTACAGCAGTGGTTGCTCTGAAGTTTTACAATTCAGCATATTGCTGTAATGACATCATATGACATCATAAATCTCCTACAATTTCTAAAGCTTCTGATGAATGTTTCTCCATAAGCACCTTGTTAATAACATTTTTTTAAAAAGAGTTAATCAAATAAAAATCTTTTGCATTTGTATATTATTTAGAAGTCTACAGACAGGTACTAATTACCTTGTGCTTTAAAACCAAAACTCTTTTACCTTAAGCTTCACAAAAAAGAAGGCACCAACTTGATATATGGATGCAGTCAGGGTATTCTGCTTTCCACCCTTTGTGAAAACCTCACAAAATAAATGAATCTTAATTTTAATTAATATTTCTAAAGTTTTCTGTAAATGAAGGTTACTGCATTTCTCCTTGTTACAATCAAGCGTTCACGTTTCAACCACAAGTAGTCCAAATTAACAACTATTTTCCCCCTCTTTTAAAACCTTCCTACATTACATACATATTAGTCAAGTTAAACACCAACTTCTCAGTCTGCCAAAACAGTAGATATTTGCTATCCCCACCTTCAATCAAACACACACACACAACTAAAGACATACCTTACCCTACTTTAAGGCTCCTAAACTTGGGCTTCATATGTCTCCCTACTCTGCAGCTTTTTCCTTCCTCCAGTCTTAACCAAAGCATTTGAAACCAAAACAAATCTTACATATATTAAGACACATGGCTCCCTACTTTCAGTCTTAGAATTCCCACACTTCTGGGAGAACACAGGTTGTATTTCTCCATGACTCTGAAGTGGTAGGAGGATTCCTACAGGCAATCCCTGTTTTGTTGTCTTAGTCTTAGTCACTGTGTCTCAGATATTCACATAAGCAAGCAAGAACCCAAACCTAAGCTTTGATGATATATTAGAAACAATCAAATTACTCTGAACATAATTAAACAAAAAGTATCCTGCAAAAGGACGGATTTCAGAGAAGGAAAAATGTTCTGTAGTAAAATGGCTTTGGCCTTTATCTGCTGTAGCTAAATAACTCGTTCCAGAATAGCTGTATTGAGTTTGGTTTTCCATATTAGGATACAGTGGAGAAATTACATGGATGGAACACCTTAAACAAGCTCTTTGCAAATAGTCAAGTATAGGATCAGTAACCACACACTAATATACATAAAATTGTGTGAACCTGTGTTGCCTATGATCCTAACCAGCCTCACAACACATTATTTACTTCTGCATATAAAACAAGTTTGAAATACAGCTTGAAATACATCTGGAAACAAAAATCATGTTTCAACCTCTGCCCTCAACTGCTTTGGTGGAAATCAAAAACTCCACTGACTTCAGAAGCATTTGACTTTATTTATAGTTCTATAACTGAAAACATGGCTTAATTTTCTGGTAAAGAATCCCTTATTGAAGCTACAGCACCAACAAGTATGAACACTAACAGCAATGTGTGAGTTGATTTTGGACCCTACATCACAGCACTGGATGTCCATTTAATTTTTCTATTTCACTTAGTCTTCACATCAAGACAAAACCTTCTTGCTCCATTTTTGGCCTTACTACAATAGTAGCAGAACTACTGATTTCCACCATTGTGAGGAGTATTTTTCTCAGAGAAATGCACCCCATGCCTACATTTTAAGACATCAGGACATTATGTCTACTACTATGAGCTTTTTCACTCTTATTCTTAACTCTTCCTACTAAGGATGCAACATCCCAAATGACATTGTCAGCTTGGACTCTTCTTGGCTGAGAAAGTCATGTTTGTGATGAGCAATTCCTGCTTGGGCATCTCTGCTCCTTTCCCATCTCTCTTCACAGGACATCTGCTGGAAAGCTGCAAAGCACTGCTTTTCCATAACCTTCACTAAACTCCGTTAGCTCCCTTAAGTCACTTCCAGGCCCAGTTTCTGCCAATCCCTGTGCTGTTCTGCCAGAACATCTGTAAGATGCTAAGTAGTATGTATAGTTTTAGGGAAATATCTAATCTGCTATTTTTGAAAGTTCAAATTGTTTTGCTGCCAACAGTTAGGAATATGATAACAAGGTATTACTTAGTACTGAAATACTCTTTTTTTTCTGGGAAGAATTAGAAAACGTATGAACTGTCCTATAATATTCAGTGGTTTGCTGAGCATAACTATGGTCCAGCCACATGCCATAGTGTATATATAACCTTACAAATTTATAACATACTGAGGTTTCTGCTTAATTTAAATCTGCTACTGAATTCTGATATCCATTTCTCTCATTTCCCCATCTCCACACATCCCCCAAAAGCACTCGGTGCCAAAGGCTGAGAAATAACAAAAGGGCCACAGGAGGCCCCAGGCATGTTTGAAACCAATCAAGCCCCATGGAGGATCATGCTCTGTCACATGCCTGCACGCCTGCAAAGTAATGTGCTTCAGAGAGCAAGACTGCATCCCAAAGTTACCAACCAGTTTCATTTTGTTCCCAGCAAATTAAAATGCTTGGATTTTTCTATTCCATGTTCTTATGCCAAAGACAGGATCATGCTAACAAGCTTCTGATGGAATCCTCTAAGAAATTTTTTCTTTATCTTCACAAATTAAATTTTTACAGAGAAGATGAAGCTCCGCTCGTCAAGAGCCCCAGAAGTATAACAAAATGTCAAGAATTAACAATGCCAGATATTCCCCTCCCACACGGGGTTAATTTTTTTTCCAAACAGCACACAGAAATCTGTCCCACCCATCAGATGAGCTACTCCACTTCTATTAGCGTTCTGGCACCTCCTTCTGTACAAACATAGCCCTTTTGCTATAAAACACATTGTATAAAAGACTTAATCCATCAAGCACAGAAATAAGGGTTTGGTTTTTTTTTTGCTTCCAGACTTGAACTGATCACTCCTCACATAAAACAGCATCTTCTTCCCCCCAAATACTACATCACACAATTAGCTGGATGTAAAAAGACGTTCAGTAGGTATAAGAGACAGGGGAAACCAGGACCAGCCTTCCTTTATATAGAGAAATTGTTACAACACAAGGCCTGACTCAATGGGCCAGTGCTCTAACAATATTAGAACATATACTATCTTTCTCCCTGTTAAGCGACTAACTGCACCTCTAAACTATCCTGGGAAAATAACTGCAAGTTTTGTAAAAGATAAATGCTATGCCAATATAAGAAGTTATTTTGTAATAAACCAATTAGGATCCACAAACCATGTGGACAAGGGGCTCCCTACCTACTACAGGATAGGCATGCCACAGCTACATTGCTGCAAATGCACGTTTAGATACATATCTTGCCATACTGCACACACAATGGTTTTAACAGTCCTAAATATAGTTCAATTAACAGCAGCTTGCATCCATACCCAGTTCCTGGATACGTGATGGGATAAAATCTAGAGAAAATGCTAAGCACTCAAAGGAAAACAAAGTACACGCTGTCTATTAATTGCACTGGAGTTAACACTGCCATCATGTAATCCTTGGTGAAAACATGACTTTTTAAATGCATTTTTTTAATTTCTTGTGATCTATTAAAAGACATTCTATTTAAACAGCATTGCACAATTTCCAGACAACTGAATCTGTGAAAAAAGCCTTATGGCTTTGTGTCAGGTCTTGCCATATTATTGTGGTGCAAAGGCTACATAAATTTATCTCCTTCTAATTCTGGATTTTTTTTAAATATGAAGACACTGGAGGGGTTGGTTTTTTTCCATCTGCAGCTAAGATTTCTCCATCTCCTTCACATTTACATGCAAAATGTGAATTTGTGCACAAGAGACCCAGATAAAAAAAGATATGGATTCAAGGAGAAGCCTTGAAAACGTATGATGGCAATTCTGTTCTGTAACAGCCCCTCCTTCAACAAAATTGACATTGCAACCCTGAGGCATCATAATGCCAGGGCTGTACATGCAATTCTATCCCAACTTTGGTCAGCAAGGAGAAGAGTGGGACAGGGATTTTCTGTACCCCAATGGCCTAGTGCTGGTGCTTATTAGACTACCAAAAAATCACACTACTGTCCCTCACAAAGTCACAACATTGCTATTACACACAGTGTAGAAAAACTTGCCTGTCTCTCTTCTTTCTTGCTTTCTCTCTTTCTACTTTCCTGTATTGACACACACTCAAAACTGTGAAGCATAAGAAGTTCTTGCAAAATAAAGTTTTAATACAGAGGTACAGAAAGCTAAGGGGGAAAAAAAAATCTTATGGTTGTATGATTACAAAAATGTTCCTTAACCTTTTTATTGAAATCACTTTGGATTATTAGGCATAATTTTTTCTGAAAGGGTAATCCACATTTCACCATAAATGCTGAATTTTTTGTCTCATACCGCTCAAAACTAGAACAGAGAAGCTCTCTAGCTAAAATTATTAAATTTCTTTCCTACTCACCTTTATTAAGTGACATATTACCCTTTTGGCACCCTTCTAGAAAAATTCACAAATCCATCCATACATTGGGATTTAGACAATTTGGCAGTGATCTTTTAGTATCCAGGAATAACCATCAGCTTAACAGAAGCAGCTTTGTATTGGTAAACTTAATAATTAAAGTACTTCTAGATAAATAAATAAAAAAAATCTCTACTATGCAATTCCAAACTAATCCTTCTGATAAATTTATTAATTCAACCCTCCAAAGGTCAGTATAATATTAATTTGTTCCTTGCACTAAGTAATGTATTAGGGTTTAATCTAAGCTGGTTAAACAGACGTTCAGCAACATTCAAACAGCCTTAGCACCAACACTGACACAGTGCAGTACAAAATGGTAAATGTACTATAAAATATTTTAAACTTTCAATGTCAAAATATAATTCTATAAGAAATTACCAAAGATAAATCTTTAATAAATCCCAAGTTTTAATGAATTCTGCCACGAGGTTAATATTCAATTCTCAGATCACTATGTCACTTGGAACTGTTCAACACCCTGTTGTTTCCAAAGGACAACCTACTGTGTTTCTAAGGCAGGAAGGCAGAGTTGCTCAGGATTCCACCTGAGGGAAGGATATCCTAATTGTGCAGCAGAACAGCATCCCCTCAGGTTGTGTGACACCAATGGAACCAGGACAGGACCTACATCTCCCTTTGCATCAGAGAAATGCTCGCACCTACTGAACTGTTCTATACATCATCCCCAAGAGAAACAAGACATGAAATCCTTTACCTGTGTGCTCCAGTCTACACTGCAGCACTTGTCTTACCTAGCTGGTAACCATTTTACATACAGCAAGTCACCTTTTTGCTGAGCTAATGCACACTTTTGCAATCAACAGGTCTTTCCTCTGTGAACAAAAGAAAAGTTTATGTTTGATCCACTAAGCAGATCCCACTTCAATAAATGCACATAAAATGTATTTCCCTTGGAACATATTTTTCTCATTCTGCATAGAGTTTTATTTTATGGGTGGATTTCAGTTTTGTTGATTTGGGTTTCTTTGTTTCATGGCAATTAGTTCCAAAACACCTTAAGATGCATTGCTAGAATGGCTGCTCGACAAACAGCACTTTGCAACTTATTGTAAAATATTCAGACACTCAGCCCAAACAAATGGTGTCTGTAATAAAAATACTGCCATATATCTTCATTTGTACCAGAACAAATCCATTTTATTTGTTCACTCTGTGTTTTAGTGTCATAGGTCTCTCAGAAAAGATGATTTATAATTCCTTATGCAATTAGATATGAAATTAAGTTGTCTTACTCTGCAGAAGAATTTGTAATGAAGAGACCAGGTTCAACCAGTTCCACAGAAAATATTTTGATAGCATCAAAATAGAAAGCATAAAGATCTTTAGTGTTTTAACAAATTAACACATGCCTTTTGGGTAAATTACTGTACATGCTGTTAATCTTTTAATTAGGTTCTCAATTTCACATACACATTTATGGTAGGGAGGACTTTTAGTGATCAGAAAATACAAATATATGGTGTTGCTGTGCTCTTTTAATAGATATAACAAAAAAGTAAACACCTCCACCCCCCTAGCAGGTGTAGTCCTTGATTTGAAAGTGCCATAAATAAAATACTAATAAATCTCTATTAATATTACTAACAAAATACTGCTCTCCATTTTATTATTCAAACAAATATAGTTTTCAGATTGAATAAAGTAAGACTTGTTCTCCATGGTTATGCCACAGAAAAGGAAACTTTTATATTTGTAATGCATGTATCTTTTAGACCCATCACCAACATTCAAAAATATGTAATTGAAGTTATCTATATACACAGATATATAAATAGTGATGTTTGAAACACATTCTATGGTAGCATTTCACGAAATGCCAGTTTTCTCATACTGACTGCCACATAATGCTGCCTAAGCATCTCCTTCCAGGATCTTGAAAAAATACAGTATTATCTATAGCTCATTATTTGATAGAATTTCTTCCTCAAGCATTTGGTCCATCCTCAGTTTCAACACAAGATGAGTGTTTTTTTCCCCCACAGACTATTTCATAGATTCTATAGCTGGTGCCGAAGAAAAAATCTACTCAGAAAGGCAGACAAATTGCCATCAGTTAACAATCCCTATGCCAAGGGACATTTTTAGCATGGTGTTGTCTCTGTAAAAGTAGGAATTATCTACTAGCTATGCCAAATAATGATTTTCTGTTAGAAAAAGGAAAAAGGCCAAAATGTGGCTAAGCAGCAAATATATTATAAAAACAAAGTATGAAAGCAATTTAGCTGTGAATCCTGACTGGCACACGCATCCTCCTCCTAGCCTACTTGTTTGAATTTAACTCTTTGTTAGCAACTTGGAAACAGCCAGGTGAAGACAAAGGTGCTACACACACAAAACAGTATAGGAAGTAAGAACAGAATGAACTACAGACCCCAGATTCCCGGGGCTATTCTAGTTTTATTGACAGTTATTTCATTCTAGAAGAATTATTTTTCATTTGGAATAAGGCTGAAAGTAAAATTGCCCATAAATACACAGTGAAAAATGCCCCAACCTCATCTCATCTAACCTTATGTAATGCCTTTTTATAATCACACCTGTCTAAACATGTATTATTTTAAATTGTCTGGAGAAATCAAAGGTATTTACTGGCCAAAAGACAGAATACGAGCAATTCTCCAGAAGCCCTCCACCAGTAATGCAAGGAAGAGACACACATCCTGAACAACCAGGCAGCTCAGTGGATGGGAAGAGGGTACACACACCCACTTCTCTCAGACACAGCTTGAATGTGAACCTTCGTCAGTGCTCTCCAAGCAGGTTTCCAGTGAGCAGGACAGTAGGTAAAAGGAAGTCACTAATGGCATTGTCTTTTGCTCATCCTTTCCCATTCCATTCCATTAAATGCAGCCATTTAATCTGCTGGAGACCCTCAATGACAAACAATGCAGGAGGACAGAATGCCCTTGTAAAATTCAACCAGTATGAAAGGACCCAAACATCCAATACAGTTGCTGATTGACAGCTTCATTTATATTCCAGTAAGGACCAGGAGGATTAAAGGCAGGTCCTTTAATCACGTACAGCAGTGAGAAACCGTCTGAAGTGACCCTTTGCTGTCACTGCCAGGAGGATCTCTCCTGAAGAGATGGAAGACACTGAGCAGGAGCTCCTCCCTTTTGCTTTTTTAAGCCAGGAGACACTTTCTGTTTAGCCTCCTTAGATTTTCTATGCCTATTTTGTTAGGTTCTCAGTTTAAAAACAAAACAGTGTTCATGCTTAGTTTGTCTACGTGGTTAAAGGGGACTGAGAAGTATTGCCTTACACCACAAGCTTGCCAGAGGCCCTGGAGCCAAGCACCTTCGCTCTCCAATTCCCCTGAACACGAGCAGGAAGATCCAGACTGGGGCACTGATGATAAATGGACTTCAGACAGACCAGCGGGCAGAAAGAGCTCTGCTTTCTCCCCAGCACCATAGCTGTTATAAATGCTGCACAGAGAACCCACACCCGAGGCAAAGCAGGGATTCTGAAAGGTGAGATTTACTCCTAAATAAGCAGAAGTCGATCTGGGGGATGTTCCCTACCTCTATTGGGTTAAAGAAAGAAGCATCTGGGGGTGGGTTTGGCTTTGTGCACCTGTAGGGAAGGCAGATGGGGCAGGGCAGTCAGCAGCTGGAACAAAAAACCAAGCCCTTCACGCCACTGGGTTAAAATGCTGCTTCTCTTATCTAAAGGAAGGAAGAAAAATAATTCAGCAGATAAGAATATTTTTAAAAATCAAAAAAAGAAAAGAGGAAAATAAAGGAAGGGCGGGAAAAAAGCTACCCTAACATATTAACCAGCACCAAGCTTTGCTCTGCTCATCCTACTGAATGTTTAAATATTTATCTTGTTAGCTAACAGGCTGTTAACTGCACCTCATTTTCCTTCTCTGGACAGGGGAAGACCTAGCCTAACCTAATTTATTTCCATTTTTAAATAGAGCGCTGCTTCATTATCAGATTCATGAAGAAGGAAAAAAAATGAGACAACAAAATTTTATTTTTAATTAAAATTAATGAAGACCATTTCTGAGTTTTACTCAAAATTGTCAGTGTTTCTTGGACTTGTGGGTTTAGCTGAGAGGTTGGGAAGGGAGACAGGAAAAATCTGAATTTATTATATACTGATCTAAGTTTTTAATCGAGTACACACAGGTCTTTCAGAGTGAATTTGATTTCTATTTCACCCCAAACTACTGTAATGGTTGCTGTGACACAAAAAAGCCTGTGGCTCCATTTCCCCAGCATTTCTTCACCAGTTTACAACACAGGCAGAATACAGGGAAATCTTTCCCTGAAGAGTACAAAGCTTCAAGAAACTTCTGTCCTACAGCGTTACCTTTTTGCACACAGCCTGCAACATAAAGTGAATGGAAAGCATTAAAGAACATGGCCCTCATCAAACTAAAGCACGGATTAGGTTATAGCCTAAGCAATATTACTCAGAAACAAAGGAGACAAGAACAAGAGGTATAATGATTTCTTCCCATAGCACAGTCCAAGTTTGATCCATTATGACCACAGAACAAACAAATGACACACACACACCACTGCAACAGGTTCACTGGAGCCCGCAGAGCTGTCACTAAAGCATGATGTGCTGCTCCAAAGCACTCGACACCAAATCCCCTTTGCAGATATGTGGGGTCTCACAGAGAGAAGGATGAAAGTGTGTCTCACTGGAATAACCAAAGCCCATTGTGTCCACTCTGCTCCCTCTTTTCCCTCCTGCCCACTCTCCTGCTTACAAGCCTGCTGTGCTCAGTCACAGACCACAAATGAGACGGAAAGCAGCGTCAGAAGTGCTGAGCTGTTCAGAACTACCTTTACTTACCCTCCTTTAAACTGTTCAAACACTAATGAATTACCCATTTACTTATACTACCCAGATGTTTGCCATCTAGAAAAATAGCTTATTATTTGTAGAAGGTTTTGTTCCATCACAAGAATCCTGTAAATAATATATTGGGATCAGAACCCCAATACCACATGCTAACTTCTGTATGCCAGTTTGGGGGGAGGTGGCAGGGAAGAAAAGGAAAGACAAGACACTTCCTGACCACTTGTCAGAAGTTAAGGACCTCAAAGAGAGCTTATCAAAAACTCAAGTATTCATGCAGTTGGGATAATGAGGCTATTTAAAATAACAGCGTAAATGGAGAATAAGGATGACAAGTAATCTGAGGTTAATTCATTAATTTAATTCTGAGATTTTACTTCCACATATATATTACACTTTTATATAAATATACATATGCATGCATGTATATGTATAAAATGTGTGTATACTAAACTATAAATATATATATGTGTTTATAGATATAAACCAAAGTAAAACTTAAAATATATTCCATTTATATATCTATAAATATGACATTCTACCATTTCTTTATATGTTACATTTTCCATAAAAAATGCAACCCTAATTTTAGCAAAGCTTACAAATAAGCCTCTTTGTTGCTTCTTTTATTTTTTACATAAGATTTCTTAAGAGTTCTGAGGAACTCTTAAAGAGAATTCTAGGGCTTTAATTGAAATGGCATGAGATACTGAAGCTTTAACAACAGTGTCTTTCAACCCGTGTCCATTATGCACAGAAATGCCTATCAAAACCCACAAAGAATGAAGAGTTTCTCAATATTCTCATTAAAATGTGACCTTCTCTCATGGTTCCAGATAAATGAATTTCACTTACAGTTGTCATGAAGTTTTGTAGGGTACACAAAACAGTGATTTGCTGGTAAATGATGTATACAGGGAGAGAAATAAATATTTGAGATGTTCTTAGCCTTCTTTCTTCAAACATGAGGGAGAAAGACAAAGAGTACAGCTCAAGCAATGAACAGTTCAAGAAGGAGCAGCTTTTACAAGGAAAACTTTGATCTGGATGGCTGAGTATCACTGCAAGAAATCCAGTCTGCTTAGCAATCTCAGACAAGTTGTCATGGAATTGCAGAGCAGAGTTTACTGCAAGATGTTGTTCAAGCCGTACCCCTCACACATACTGCTGTTAAATGATTTGACTTGGGCCTTTTATAATGCCACCTGCAGAACTGGAGAGAAGAAAGAAGAGTTTACCCATTATAAATATCCCCAGTAGAGGCAAGGGGGACAAAGGGGATTACTAAAGGTAAGGAGGTCTTAATTAGAGATGGTGTAAAACCAAACTGATTAAAAGAGGTGAAAACTGTTGAAGAAGGCTGTGTGGGTTTCTTTCATTTGCTTTGGGGTGTTTTGTGTTTAATCCTATGCATTTAGCAGGGTGAGAACAGTCTATGTTAAAAGAGCTTGAGCTCAGAGAAATACAGAGGCTTTCTATGGATTGACAACTC
The DNA here is from genome assembly GCA_013399455.1 of Anthoscopus minutus. Taxonomy (NCBI): domain Eukaryota; kingdom Metazoa; phylum Chordata; class Aves; order Passeriformes; family Paridae; genus Anthoscopus; species Anthoscopus minutus. Next base: position 27,667 of record VWYI01010790.1, on the reverse strand, counting down.
TATTAGGTGAGACCAATATGCTGTCTCTATTAAAATGAAAAAGTAAAAAATAGCAGTAAGGAGTGACAGTCAGCAAGTGACCCAATATTTATCTGACTGATCACTGTATTGTCCTGTTATTTAAGGTTTTATATCACCAATGTCTCTCTGTTATTAAACTCTTCTCAATAGAAGGTCTTTGATCACATGAAAAGGGAGCCACGACTCAGACACAAGTGACAGTGGGCTGAGGGCTCAGATCATCACAGATTATAGAAACCTTGTAATTTATTGCACATTATTCACATGAGAAACCTTAACTCAGGTTTCCTCTCATTTTTTCCCATACTGCTACCTCGCACTTGTATAGAAAATAGCATATCTGGTCTACCCAGCTACAGCAAACTTGGCTGTATACATCGAGCACAGTTCAAGAGGGTTTCATCACACTTGTACTGTACCTTTCTTGATACAGAAATATAAAACCAGCTTGTGCGTGTGTGTTCAATGCAGGCCCCAGCTGGTATGTTCTCCCTTTACCTGACATTCAGTTGGAAGCTATTGTGGTTCTGGAGACAGCACAGATGGGAATATTTCACAGGATCTTTCCCTACTAATCATCTGCTCAGGTCCTTCCAATTGCCTCAGAGCCCTACCCTCTTCTACCAGCTTAGGCAAATCCATTCTCTCATCGGTATTTACACCCTTCAAATATTTGTACACATGGTTATAATCCCATAAGGGGCAAGATGGTCATGCTGCTCTCACAAAGGCCCATCTGAGTGAAGGAGCACAGCACTCTGGCTGCCACATTCTTGCACACAGCAGCCTGGGGCTTGGGCTGATTCTCTGAACAGCACCATATCACACGGATCTGGTCTGTGCTTTGAAGTTAGACTAAAACACAGGCCACAAGTGTGAGGGGCGTCCAATTAACAGCAGAGTGCAGGGCTGAACCCCATTTAAACCCTTGAAGAAAATGAACACACTTGCAGTCTGGGTTATTTCCTGCCCCAGCCATGTGCACTATCAATCCAGAGAGTTCTTAATGTGTCTGTGCCTTGGTTTCCTTCTTACACAGCAAGGAAAGTCACCTTTCCCTCTTACTGCAGCTCACTGAAAAGACAGCTCCATCAGTGTTTCAGTACACAGTTCTCTGTAAAAGAACTGAAGCCAAGCCGTTCTGTGGCTGCAAGCAAGATCAGAGCTTCACAGTCAAGGCAGCTGGAGTAGGACTGAAGTAGGTCCTGAGGTACCTCTGTGTGTCAGGTACTCTGGTCAGCCCAACAGAACTCTTCTTTCCCACTCCAGTGATGCAAGGCTGACAGGGCTGAGCTGTCTGATCTCTGCTCACTAAGCCACAAGCCCCAGCGAGCATCACTCACCATGTCCAGCTATTGCAACTCCACGTGGCAAGATTTTCTATTCTTGTTCTTGTACTACACCTTCCCCACTGACCACTGCCAACCTCTCCTTCCAGCCTTCCACTCCACCCACTCACCCACAGCTCTTTGCAAGCACAATTCTTTCCCCTCTCTAGTCCATAGACAGCATGAGAGCAAAGTAAGCACGAGAAGAGAGGCCTCTGAAGCATAAATGTAAAGCACTGCTTCTCGCAATGGCTCTGCTCAAGGTAATGCACTCCTTAAGAACCAGAGCTTGACAATCTCAACAATGACAGGGATGGGAAGGATCTCTTGTTCTGTTTCCCTCCACTGTTTTCTCACTCCTCCTCCTGTTCAACTGATCTCTGAGCACCATTTCACTCACTTGTACACCCCTTTCTTTGTCATGGCCACACACAGCAACTAACCCAAGCCACCATCCTGCCAATGCCTGGTTAAAGCTGCCTGCAGAGAGCACTCAGGGCAGGCCACTCTGCCCTTCCAACACACAGAGCTCAAGTACCTGAGAAGGCAAACTCCATTTCAATGACCCATTCAGCACTGCTGGCTTCTCTAGGCAATGCACATCAGTTCTGTGTACACACTCACAACAGCTAACAAGCAACGGATCAAAAGAAAATTCATATATCCACAGGACTTCACACTATTTTCTTTTTCACATGGATTCTAAGAAAGTAGATACTAAAAGCATCAAATTAACACTGTTCTTCTTCCACCCCACACTGAGGAGGGAATCAGCTTTCACAGCAGGTCCCAAAGCCACAGGGTACACCAGATTGCAGCTACTTTCATACTGCTTTGGTCCCAGCACTTAGCACCCCGTATTCTATGTACCTCCCACCAGTTCCCTTCTCTCACATAGCCCTGTTAGAATACCTTACCCATAAAAAAAATTTTCATCGGGGCATGTAAACTTTATTAAACTACATATAGAACAGGTGTCCCCTTTAAAGCATGACTCTTTTCCTCTCTAAAAGGTCCATGTAGCAGGTTCCCTACTGTCAGGTGTAGACTCGAGTGATGAAAGAAAAATACATAAATGTTTATTAAACCTTTGTTGCCATTTACACCACCAACTTTCACACCCCAGTGCCAAGCTGCTAACGAATTCCCATGCTGTTCCAGAAGACATTTCACAGCTCCTGTCAGAAAAGGGAAGTTTCATGAGGGCAGCACTCGCTGGAAAAGTCTCTGCTCCCACTATCAACAAAAAATCACAACCAGTTGTTTGTGAAATAAATGTGTCCTGCCCAAACCATTTGGGAATAAAGAGTTTCTTCCAGGAAGGCACAAGGCCACCTGCATGTATACCTCCTGATACATTTTTGTCTCAACAGTTTGTGCTAAGATTTATCAATTTACTTATCAACCAGGAATAAAAATGATCCACAATAAGCCAAGCGACCACAAGCCAGTACATGATCCTGAGTCCAGGTGACTGCTGTGCCTGTTATAGCTCAAATGTTTGGACACAGCTTCAGCTCCTCGGGGAGCTCTGCAGCTCTAGGCTGCAGCCCAGGCTAGCAGCCCTACAACAGGGCCCCTCCAGGCACCCCCTCAGGGAGGCACAAACCACCTACCACTCAGTGCCACGTTTCCTTTCTGCCAGCCAGGCTCTGCTGTGCTGCTGTACAGCTGGGAAGCGCCAGGCAGGGCCCTGCACACAAGGCACACACCAGCTCAAGCCTCGGCAGCTCTGCAGAGATGCCATAGGGAACCGCAGCAAAGGCGGTGTGAAATCCTACAGCAATTCTCTCTGCTGCCACAGCTCTTCTTTCCCACCCAACTAGCTCCTCTATCTGCCACATCAGACCCTGCTCTAGAAGGAACAGGCAAAGCCAAGATGCTTCTTGCAGGATGATGTGAAACTGCCGCTCCCCTCAGTGTCATCCAAAAAAAGACTGGGCTGAAATGAAACACTTTCCCAACTCAAAAGGTGGCAATGGTTACATGCTAAGTTACAGCTTAGACAGCTTTTACAATACCAAAGCTTTGACAAACTGGTTTACTTTGTCCCTGGAGGACATGGAGACACCTTCTCATGTCGCTGTTTTGCAGAGCATGATGCTCAAGAGCATTTTGAAAAATGCATCTGAAGACCTTCAACTTCTCATGCAGATCCTGTAATTCAGTTGATCATAAAAAAGAACTGACCATTTATTAATACATTCTGCTAATGGAAATAAATTCCAAGCACTAGAACAGAAGCAGATTTGTCCTACAACCATAATGAATAAAGTAAATAGCTTTATTTTTCCCACCTTTTTAGTATCAGAAAGTTGTGTTCCCAAATAAATCCTTATAATAGCAATTTAGTAGCTTCTGTCAACCCTATTAAACAAATTAGGGTTATTAGGGTATTCTATAAACTTCTGCATTAAAAAAAACAATCTCAGAAATCTATTGGCTGTCTCTGCCTGTATCTCACCCCTCAGTTTACAGACACCTAGCACAGAGGCAAGATACTACAGAATATGCTGCATACTTCAGCTTCATATCTCAAGATCAGCATGGCCTGCAGTATTTGTTCAAGAAGCCTAGAAGACACTGGTGGAGTGGCCCTTCAGTGTGAAGGTAAATAACCTGACCAAGAGATTTGTTAGCTGATGGATCATTAAGGTATTTTCTGTCACTCTCAATATTATATCACGCGATGTTGCCTAGAGGAATGTAATTGCTGCCTTAAAGAAGAAAATCCCTTAGCCTTTTCTCTTAGACTAATTGCAATTAGAGATTCAACTTCTATTTTCTGGTGGAGTTATTCAAGCAGCACATCAAGTAACAGATCAGTATCTGAACCTGCTCATTGTTAAAGCTCAAAAATGCAGTGGCCATTTCCTCCCTACACAGTGACTAATTTCCTTCATGAGTCAATCTGTCTTCTCCTCTCTATTCTCACAACAGAGTGATGCCACAAAAGCAAGGATCCCCCAAGTGATGCGCTCAGCCAGCAAGGGTCACTGCACTGGATGACATGCCCCCTTGGAGCAGGTTTTCTGCAAAGCCCATTCCCCTTTGCAAGTGCCAAGAATTAAATCTTGGCCACCTAATGCAGCATGTTCCACATGTTAGCTCGCAACATGTTGAGCAACTGTGTTAACTGAGATGGATAGTGCTGTCAAACAGAAAGCTGGCTCACCAGGATGGAAACAGTGGGATATGCTGACCTTTTACATCCAGGAAAAAAAAAGTCCCCAAGATGACACAAAGCATTTGGTATTAAAACCCAAAACAACTACCTTCTTGCAGGGCTTTTACTACCACATTGTGTAAATAAACTCTGCCTGTATGAAGAAACTGAGCCTCTCTCACAGAGCAGAGTGTGACAGGGGAAATGAACCATTATCATCCTGCTTGGAAAGAAGTTTGTACAAGGAGCCCATGCAATTAACCACTGTCTGGAACTCCTGGATTCAACACCACCATTGCTCCTTCTGTTCCCACATTCAAATATCTAACTACACAAAAGAAAGCAACAGACAAAATTCAAATCCCCAGGCAAATTGTTATTAAACTACTCTAAATGTGCAGGTTTTATTGGTGACATGGAGATAAAACAAACTTACAGGTGTCTCATCCAAAAGAATAAGCACTAAAATAACCTGTTCAGTATAAAAAAGCCTCTTGAAATTCCAAGTTCATTCTGGAAAGATTTTTCCCAACCCACCACGTCCTGCCCATCTCCCTCAAGATTACGACTTTAGGTTTGGGGTTTTTTAAGCTTATATTTTGGGTAGAGAGAGAAAAGCTTTGTTTATTTTAAGATTTTGCTGCTAACAGAGAACCATCTCTGAGTAGAAGAGACTATAGAGCTTTTCAAAGGGTTTTGCAGCCATATAGTAGGCAAGTAAAAACAGAAATCAGCCTGCAAATTTAGTCCTACAACTATTTGCCATAAAGACAGCACACATATAAATGTAACCATTATCTACAATGCATAATTTAAAAAATGAAAGACTACAATATACTTTTCAAAACTGCCCTAATACAAAGAGGAATACTGGATACCATCTAGCTGTATACCTAAAGGTTCTATCTTCTGTGCTGACTTCCCCAAAGCAACAACCTGCCTTGTGATACAGAACAAGTGTGTTATGAATATCCTGACTGATCATTATCACCAGGTTTCACACTTCAGCAAGACCTAGCTAGTGATTTCTAGGCAGGCTAAAAATGTAGTTGTACACTTAGTTTCGGATTAAGCAATTAACACAACTGATATAAACACTTCCAAGATTTGCTACCAATTTTCTTACTTTTTCCTTACATCAAACAACCTCAGGTGCTGTCTTCTGCAGTGCAGAGAAGTGGGAAAAAACTATTGAATACCTTGTGCCTGAGCTGCAGAACTGTGGGAATACCCCAGAGCCAGGAGCGCTGTCTCCACCAGCTGGCTAAAGAGCACATCTTTGCGAACCAGAACGAACTCAGCATGCTCTTCTCGATTATCGTATTCAAGAGAGGCGTCTGACTGCTCCACCACACAAAAGACTGGAATCATCAAACCTACATGGAAAAAAAACACCAAAAAAAAAACCAACAAAGCATCAATAAGAGGAACAAGAACTGTGTCACACATGTCTGATTAAACTCATAAATTAACACACCTCCTAGAAGACTCATCATAAGTGGAAATCTGCCTTTCTTCCTTGTGGGATAACTTTTGTTTTCTTTCCAAGGAAAATACTGAAGTCTCAACACTTGACTCATTTAAAAACCACACTAAAAGCTCTAGAGAATAGAGTTCAGGAACAGAATCATTGCCAGCATGAAGATGAACAAGGTTTCCTAGTAAGACTTTTTCAACATTGCAGAAGTTTTCTACAGTTCCATGAATGTCCTTATTTCTTTCAGGTCATTTCTCCACATCCAGCCATATGAAAACCTGACACACAAATCTCATTTCTGCTTTTCTCTACACAGTGAACTTATGGAGAAATCAGCAGAGGCTGGTCCCCTTGGGAGACCCTGGGGTATTTGTGCATTTTCAGACCATGGCCAGTCCTCTCACTGCACAAGAAAAATGTTCCTGCATTAATTTTGTTGAAAACTATAATCTTGTGTTGGCAGCTGATGGTCACTCAGACCCAGAGAGTCCTCATGGCTATCCATGAGGAGTGTGAGAACAACTCTTTTGGAAAAAGGATCGAGGATGAGGAGGAATTACAGATGTGGAAAATTCAAGGGGTGATCTGGATTCAATTCTGTTGTGTTTTACTGTAAATCTACTTTTGTGGTTACAGGATCAAATTATCTATAGCATTTGATAAATTTTGAGGCATAAACTTTAAGGGATTCAATACTACAGGCAGTAAAGAAATGTGCCAATTTGCAGGAAACAGCCCTACAGTGCATTCCCAGAAGGAAGAGGGAACAGACGGAATTCTGCACGGCCATTTCCACCACCTGCTACAGGCCAGTCTACCTCCAGTCACAGATATTTTTTAACTGGTTACATGTAACTTGTTAGTCCCTAGGTAAACTAGAAAATACTGGTGCAGAGAACAATCTCAGCCTAAAGCAGTTTTCCAAATGTGCCATCTATGAGCCATCTAAGGCTCATAATGTCACCGTAATCTTGTTCTGCAGAACGAAATGTAACTATATCCTGTAGACAATAACGACAAAAAATATTTGAGTATATTGATGAATTTCAGACACAAATCACTGTATGCCTGGACCTCTTTAAGGGAAAAAGAAGAGAAAGCCACATTTCAGTTCTCCTTCATGAAGTCTATTAAATATTTTTGAGCTACTGTCGGTAGCTTCAAAGTGTAGTATCTACAAACCAATAGCTATATATCCATTCATAGGAGTCACCCTGCCCTGAAATAAATACAGTCATATCAGCATATGCTAAGGAACTTAAATACTCCTTGTCTTGAATTTTGAGAGATTAGATCTACTTTAAAATATATTTTGGATACACAATTCTCAGTTAGTGACTTATATAGCGCAGAATGGCTCTCAATTTGACATTCTAACTGCAGGAGCTACACACTACAATATCCACTTGATGTGTTTCAGTTCTTTGTTTTAAAACACATCTCAAAGTAACATGAAAGAAGGTTACAGCATCACATTGATACTCCTCCCTCTTCACTGCTTGATTCTGGGTTAAAATGATGCATTTTGCAAGTTCAAGCAGCCAAATTCTCACACAGTGCTAAAAAAAAATCTCAGTGAAAAAAAATCTCTAGGTGCTTTCCTGCAGAAACAGGAAATGAGTGATCATATTCCTCTGAAATCAGTGACTAAATTTCTTTTCTTATCAAAGGTTAAAATTTGAATTCTATTTGTCCATACATCATTTAACTAGTTAAAATGAAAATAAGTCTCTTTAAGTGACAAACTTCCAGTCCTGTCGAACATACAGGCTGTCACAGCACTTTTGATGGGGCTATTAATGTCTTAGCAAAAGATTAAGATAATTGGCCAAATGCTGAGGCTGTAATATCAGTTGTGTAAATTACATTTTGGCAAGACAGGAAAAGTGGTGAAGCAAACTGATGAGAAGGATGTCACACTGTCTTTTATGCTCCTGCTGGATGCTTTCCTTGTCATACCACAGTCTCTCCTTTTCAGCATAGGAGTTGCACCTATTCCCTGCACTCATCCTTTACTGTCTGAGTGCAAACAGGATCTCAAATGCTAGAATGGATGCCATTCATCCTATCACTCTATGGATAGCACAAAGGACCCCACACAACTCCTGCCCATGATGACTTTCCTGCCACCCATGCTTGCAGGAACCCTGCTAAAGAAACAGCTTTTGAAAAAACATCTGTGAACTCAGTGACCCAGAGTGATAAGCTGCTATCAATACCTTAAAAACAGAGAGCAAAGGGCAGGTTACCATATCTGTCATTACTGACCCATTCTCATGTCTCTCACTATAGCACCTGGAATCTCAATACTGATTTTAAAAAATAAAATAAAAAGCAACAGCAATCTAATTTATTTCCAAGCCAATCTTACTCCAAAGAAGTTTCAACTGCTTTGCTCTCTATTTTGCATTAGAGAGTTAAACAGTCGTATCTCCAATGACCTTACTACCTCAAACTTCTCTGTTTCCTAATGTTATCTGAAAATATATTTTCAGTGTGTTGGAATCCAAAGGAAAAACATCTGCAGACGCCAACGTGCTCTTTACATGCTGATTCCAAGCAAACCGCCATGGCTTGCTCCTACATGCATATATTACACCTCCAGCTCACTACAGGGCCCTTAGAGAAGAGCAATACAAGTTAGTCACTACTCACTGTCATTCCAGTAGAAGAACTCAGAGCAGTACTCAGAGAGCTGGAGATCAAGCATCCATAATAGCCTCACATGCGGCGCTACTGCAGCGCAAGCCAGCCTTACTCATAAATCCTGGAACTCCTCACTCTTTCCCTAACGAGCCATCAGCCAGAATCCCTGCCATCCTCCCTCGCCTGTGCACACGCAGGGAGCACTGAACTCACATGCACTCCTCTCCCAGCTTTAGAGAGAGGCTGCAGGGAGTGATGCTGCACGGCTCACGGGACTGCTTTTCACACAGGGAGAAAACAAGGAGTAATCCGAGGACTAAAAATGAAAGGGTTTGTTTCCTTAAAGGACAAACACAACGCTACTATGCACACAAAACATTAACAGCAATCACTAATCATACTGAAGGCTTTCTCTCCTTGATTTTGATGAACGTAACTGACTCATGACCAGCTCTTTCACGCCTCCCGCAGAGCTTTGACCCCATATAGATGGCATCTGCATAAAATGTCAGGGGAGTATAAACCAAAATCTACAGAAAGGCTTTTATAAGGACATCAATACACAGCAAGAATTCCATCTAATCCACAAAAGAGAATGATGTGAAGCTGTTCCCACCATTACCCAAAAGAACAGAATGGTTAGCAGCAACCATTTCCTCTGTATTACACGTTCAAGCAAATCAGACATGAGATTAAAGCTTCGCTGTAGCTTTCAGAGGAAAGCTGCAATGTACAGAGACTCTTTGCAAACAGACTTGCATTTTTTTGCCAGGACTCTTCTAAGGGGCAGAGAAATTAAGACAAAATTACATATGTATCAAAGACACCAAATGTACATTTTCTCCTCCTTGCCCATTTTAATCTATAGTTTTATTTCACTGGGAAGCAATCAATTCTTTTAAAATGAAGGAAAGAGAAATAGATATTTCATTAGAGAAGTAAAAACCCAAGATACTCTGCTGCATAAAGTGTTCATTTTTACTAAAAAAGACTTAGAGCCAGTTAAAAGCACTGTCTGCAATCATACAGCTCCCTGGAAATTATTTTCAGTCGTAAGACTTCCAAGCAAAAGCTGCAGATTTCTAATGACAAACTAGAAGGAAGAGGAGAAGAAGAAAGCAGTTATTACACTGTTTCTTTTGTTTTGAAAGTTTTGAAACTAATACTTTGTCCAGCACATGCTTTTTAAGGTAATAAATGTGATACTATTGGCACTTAACTTCTATGCATGGTCTGCTTGCACAGAAGCATCACAGGCAGAGCAGAAAGCTGAGAGCTCTTACAGTCATCCACCTCTCCAGCCATTAAACAGAGAGTAGTGCTTGTGTGTCCTAATAAGTATAAAATGATTATCAACTAGAAAGAAAAAGCACCAATAAAATTAATGTCTTTTTAGATTAAAATCTCTTTCCATCAGGTGAAGTTTTGAGTCTATCAAGGTGTTATTTAATTTGAACAATTTCCAAACAGGTTGATTAATTTCAACAGTATAGTGTTATGGAAAGATTTACTGTACAGGGGTTGTCTAGCAGGGAATTAATAAAGAAGCCAGTTCTTCGCCCTGAGTAACATGAGGTTTTAAGACTTCCCAGATTTCTAGTGGGAATACTTCACAGCACAAGCATGTTTTCTTCTGGGAGTGAAACCCACCAAAATTATTAAAAACTGAGATCAAATGGTGGTGTCAAACCCAAAGGAAATAATTCTGCAGTGGAGAGGTTTTTATCAAGTGAAGAAAGTGGAAAATGAAGTTGTTGTTGTTGTTGTTCCTGTTATGCTTTGGGTTTTTAGGTTTTGCTTGTTGGTTATTGTTTTATTTTAACCAGAACACAGACATATATGCAGAGTAATCTTCCTCGAAGACAAAGCAAATTTCTATGGTTTGGCATTCAGAAACCAGGGCATCTACTTGAAAATTCATAAACCACTGAGAATTCTTCATTACTTTATGTAGAAAACATTTTCCTTAGAAGAGACTGCAATGTGGGCCACTCTCTAAGTTGGTCTTTCCAACACAGAGAAAAAAAAGAAAGAGAGAAAGAAAAAAAAAATCTAGGCAATAGCAAGAGCGGAATCCACAAATGCTTATTTCCACGCACACCTAAAAACCACTGAAGTACAAGCAGCTTTGGCTGGACTTCTAAGCTTACTCTAAAACAGAAACTAAGAAGCCAAATTAGCAAAGCATAGATTGTCTTGCAGAAATTATCTAGATAAAGATTCCATATATTTAACAATAAAGCATATTTCCACAACTGGCAGTAACCACAGGAAGCAATCAAACTACAAACATTTCCTAAACCTAATCTGCTTCTGTTTTTTCTTTAGAGAGAGACCTTTATCCAGCAAAGGCAGTCAAGTGAAAGCAGAACATTTATTTATTTCTCTCTGCACTGCAGTAGAGCTGACCTTACACATACCGATTTGGTATTTTAACTGTCTTTCCCTTTCTTCTAAACAAATTTTAAAAATGAACCTAAACTGAGAAAAATGCTTCAAAAGACAGAAATCAGCACAGGAGAAGTTTTCCAGTTCTCTTTTTCACATCCTGCAGCTCTGATTGAAAAGGCAGAAGCCAATTAAGTTTGACAGCTTTCAGTTATACAGAAATACCTGAATTTCTGTGGCAAAGATGCCATCCTGCATCTTAAAGTGCAACACAAATCCATAATTTTCTTTCTGAAAAACTTAAGCCCACCACTAGGTTAATTAAAAAAAAATATATATATAAGAAAAAGGGACACTTTAAAGCCTCAGTGTGCCACTTCTTCAAACAGTGTAAACTGCAAACCCTGAAGTGATCAGAAAACAAAACCTAGTTCACATGCTAATAATCAGGAGGTTTCTATTAAAGCCTCAACTAGCTGAACAAACACAGAATCAGACAATTATTTTGTTTGGAAAGACCTTTAAGATCACATGTGACAATAGAAGATAAATTCATCATTTAAAAAAAATCAACTGCACTCCAAAATATGGGTATTTTGTCCAGTTGGCTAGGGCTTTTTCAAGAGGAAAGATGTCAAATAGTATCTGAAAAAAAAGAGTTCTGATCTCAACATCACTTTTGTTTAAATCACAGCATAGCCATAGCTGATGGCTATGTGAGATCTTCTCCAGAAAATCCTGCAGAGTCTAGCTGAGGGCTGCAGATGCAGGAGACACAATGACAGGCTAAACAAGCCAAATCACACCGCTTCCACAGGGCCACACATACACTTGACTGTTCAGACTCAAGAAAGACCTGACTTGCAGCAGATCCCAGGTTCAGCCCATGCCGGTGCAATTCTGGGATAAGATGGAAGACATAGACCTCCTCCATTTCAGCAAGCATTAGGCATGTCCATTAAGGCTCACTTTCAAGTTACACCATGAATTATGAATACAATTAAATTAGACAGAATATAAGTTGCTGGCACTTAACTTATTTACAATAAATGCTTGGTTTGGGTAAATGGACTGTGCTTCAGCCTTTTACTTATCAAGCATCAGCTTACAATAGTCTCATTATGAAGCTGAGAATTCTTTCACTGTAAATCTTTTTTAATGGGGACTGAAGGAATGACTTTGCAGTTGTTTGTCACTAACCACTGGGAACCACGTGCAGAAAGCTGTGTGCACACACTGACAGGCGGCCAGCGGGAAATCGCTATGTCAAATCACAGGAGACTGTACCAAGATCTTTGCAACTGTACAATCCTACACAGCATCAGGAACCTCATTACGGCAAAAGGTTTTGTTTAAAAACAAGGGCCCTAGTTTCTGCCAATCCTCTGCTCTCCAGCATGTTCTAGACAACATGCAAGATACCTGATTTTGCATATAAGCAGTAATGTGACACTGTTAAACTCCTACTCTTCATGGGTTTATAAGCCCGCTGCAAATAATTTGTTCCAGGATGCAATTTAGTATAGAAGAGCTCAGTCCACAGATGATTTTAATACAATGTTTGCCAAAGAAACAAAAACATGTTAAATAACATTACATTGTAGAATTTTTCTTCTTAGGAGGGCCAGAGGAAGTAAAACTAAGGACAATATCTTTCTACTCCTCCTCGGCTATTTTTTCTGGCTTTACATATTCAATAAATCTGTAGGCAGGAAATGCATTTCTACATTTTATATTTTAGCCAATGGCGAATGCAAACCACAAGGTATTATTTACATCTTTCTTCAGCTTCCAGTCCTTTCTGTGGCTTCAGTCTCCCAGCCATCACAGCTATCCCAGATCTCAGGAAGTCTTATTTATAAGTCACTACCGTCTCTGCAGATGTCCTCTGCTTCTGACAGCTTAACTACCCAGAAAATCCTTCTCCTAGCTGAAATAACAGCCTTACTGTTTAACACTAAATATTTCAGGCCACTATCCCACCAGAGAAACATATTATGAAACCCATAACTTGATTTGATAATACTTGAATTTCTAAAAAAACTGGTATAAAAGAAAAGCCATATTTAGGGCATGTGCTGTGACAAACAAGAACTGAGAACCAGAAGAACACCAAGCATTTACCTCTGGCACAGCCTCTCCTGCAGCATGTCTGGGACAGAAGTGTTACTCACAGGAGATGAGGCCTTTCCTCAGTCAAAGCGAATCAGCCATTCCTGGTAACAAATCCCCTTTGCTAAACCAGTTACACTAATTCAACCCCACATTTGAATCTATCACACCGGTTGATTTCAGAGTAGGAAAAGGAGCAGCCCCACTGGGGCTTTGTGCCACCCTGTTAGCCCAGGGACAGCCATGCACGGGGCAGCCAAGAGGCAAGAGCAATTAAACAGGAGAATAAAGCACTTCCACCTCTCCAATTAAACAAGCAAAACTGAGAGCAATGATAGCCCAGAGCTCAAAACACTGCTTTGAGGGAGCCTGAGTGAGAAGGCAGCACAAACATCTGTCTCAGTTGCTCAAAGCTCAGTGCCCCATGCCTGCAGCACCCCTGACATGCAGGAATCCTGGGCAGTACCAGCACCATGCTGTCCAGCAGAATCACACACAGGCCTTCCAATCCATGGAACAGAATCATAGGATCAGTTAGGCTGGAAAAGAACACTTAAAATAATTGAATCCAACTATTCCTGCTGAAAGGAAAAAGGTGAAGACACTGTAGCTACATTTTTCCTAAACAGAACAGCTCAGTTCTTTCAACTTGCTTCCCAGTTAAAAAAGAAGAAAAAATACTCAACAACCATACTTTATATTATGAACTAAATGGAAAATACACTCCTTTCACTCAAAATCAGTGGAATGAACACTTCTAAAATCAGATGACTTTTTGTTAAAAATCATCTTAAGCTATTAATTTACTGTAAATTTTAGGTTTTGGTTTCTTTAACTTAAAAACAAGTATAGGGTTCGTGAGGGGTTTTTAGTTTGGGGGACTACTTTCTGTTTCTTTTCTCTTGAAAATGTATCAGAACTCGCCTAAGGGGCTAAGACTCTCTATGCCAAGTTCCACCCAAAATTATTTTTAATGACCAACATTTTTAAACCCTGAAAACTAGAACCACTAATAAGCCCTTAAATTCAATGGCGCTAGCAGATGCCACCATATTATGTAATTTCTGAAGAAAAAAACATCTTCTAGCAAAAGCATTTTAATGAAGGTTCTATTAACTAGTCTCCTGGTAGTGGGGTAAGTCCCCTGGAATGCAACAGAAAACCTTTCATAGCTGGTTTGAGGTTTTATTTCTGGAGAAGTGCTGCAGACCACACTCAGGCCTATTTTGGGGTCTCTGCTGGGACCCACCAGCAAGTTCTTTCCTCCTTCATGTCCATCCGTCTGTGAACCATTCCCCGGCAAGAGAACGTAGAAATTTTATCACCCCTTCCCCATGTTACAAAATAAATGTCTGCCAACCTACACCTCTGCCTTCAAACCCACTTGCAAGATCCAACAGTGAGGCAAGATGAATTATCTGCAGCTACTGTAACAATTGCCTCCTTCCCTCTTATCTTATAGATACTGGCAGCACTAGAAAACCTCATTTCTGAGTGACAGTGTCAAGAGATATGGCAGAACTGGCTATGGGCAAAAGTTACAAGCACCCACACAGGAGGACAAGCCACATTAAAATCTTTTTGAATAAATGTTGTCAAACTGAAAGGTAACTGATGAAGCTCTTCATCCTGCTTCACTTTCAGCAAGGGTAAGGCTATTGCTACAGTAGTATCATTACTAGATGGTATTTTTCTGGTAGAAGAAGACCACAGAAATCTTCATCAGATCTTCAGCAGGAAAACAATTAGAGGAGAGAATCACAAATGAGAAAGAGTAGAAGCCATTCTGTCCTCCAAAAGGCGGCCAACTTCCCCCTCTGTCTCCCTTTTTTCCAGTCGAGCCCTCAGACAGTCTGCAGCTACAGCCCATTATGGCTCAGCAACTGGCCTCTGGGGCTTGGCCTTTCCTCACAACTCCCATCTTTTACACCCTTGTGGACAGAAGGCAAGTTCTGAGTGGCCTTCTCTTGTTTTCTCTTTCAGTAGAGTTGTGAGGGAACCATTGTACAATTGTAAGATCACACATTTAACAGCTATCAGTTTGAACATTACTCCTTTAGCAATATTTACATTTATCTGCCAACAGGTCACATTAATCTAATGGGTTTTAATAACTACAAAGTCTTTATGAAACCAGTCATGAGGTCAAGGAACAAAAGTTAACAGATAACATTCTCTTTCTCAGGTATGCACAATACACTTCATCCAGTTAAGAGTATTTTGGGGCAAGGGTGGAAAAGACCTACCTACAGGCTGACCTACTGTTTGTGGATTCACTTGTGAAGAGTCAGCAATGCTTCTGGGGCTCAACAACCTGAATTTCTGTGTTGTTATGGTACAAAGAGCTACACCAAAGAATTAGATACTTCTGCTAGTGCAAATTCATGTGCTCACTGAGAGGTGTTAGCCAAAGAAAGCAGATTACATCTGTGCTCCAAAGGCCAAACTGGCTCCCAGTTCACTTTTGGATGCCATTCCAAATGTTGATTTATAAAGCTGTATGATACAGGACTAGAGCCAAGGCTACTGTAGCAAGGCTCTCTCTTCCCATGTATGGTACAGCAGGAAGGACACTTCTGCTCACAGCTCTAGGAGTCAGAGAAAATGGAGAGCCAGCACCCCTCAACCTTGGCCCTCAACTACAGTTTGGTCCCTTTGCAAGAGGCACACAGATGCACGGCCCTTTGGCACAGGGCCTCTCTGCCTTTTGGGTTTTAATCTGAACCCTGAGATGGGGAGGTAGCTAAAGGGCCACAGAAGAGTCAGTCCCAGGTAGCAATGGCTTAAGAGACAAAGTACTCTTATTTGTACTCATGTCCACAGATTTGAAGAGGGTACAAAAAAACAGAACACTCCCCCTACATGAAGTAGCACACATTTTCATTTTGAAAGAGAAGAAAGTAATTTTTACTGCTTTCTACCTGTCCATGGCATTCTCAAAGCACATTTTCCTGGCAGGTCAATATGACACTGTGATCATATTAATGTCATTAGAAATGCTCAACACGTTCATTATTATGCCAGACCCAGACACTCAGATAATGCCTAACTTGAGCATTACTGTCAAGCAATATGCCTAATTACTGCATACTTGCTCACAGGAGACCATATGAAATCTACTAGCCAGACTCCTAGCTTGAGAAACTAACTACTTAAAAAAAAAAAAAAGGAAAATTTAAAAAAAAAGCTCACACTTCTGTTACTCTGCATTTTCTCTAAGTCTAAAAATTGGTAGCATGTATGACAGGTCCACCTCATTTTTCTTAATGATGTTTTTATTATTCTTTCACTCAATTAAAACAGAAATGGATATTGCATCTTCTGACTGTATAATTGTTATTGTAATCTGTTTTCGATCACTGCTTGGGAAATGGGTCCAAAACAACATAAACTATCCACAGCCTCAGAATACAAGTCATTTTCTTTTACTACGATATTTAAAGAGACATCTATCATGTTGCTTCACTAACATGTTTGTATTATGGCAAAGAAGTTATTTCTAAGTTGGGAAAAGACATTATGAAAATCACCTTTTACTCCAAAGTATTGTATAACTCATAATTCATAACTACATTTCTTAATAACCATTCAAAATAATAAGGCTGGAAATTGTGCACATCTAATTTTAATATATAAATAATGGAAACACATATAAACCAAAATATGCTCAAAATATGAATTTATATTACTCTCAAAAAAACAGGCTGGTTATAGTTTTGAAAATAACATGCTTCATTTCCAATATATGCCTGTCAGTTAAATTTATGGCAAAACATTCTCTGTGAGTTTAGATTACCAAGATGGTAAATACTTCTTTGTGAGTTTCCTCACTTATCTGAAGCTTCCATCCAAATGCTGACAAAGTCAGCAACTTCTCAAGAGTGAAGTGCTGGTGATACCCAAGTAAAGACAGACTAATCCAGCCCTTCTCAACATTACAAATAGAATGGAACAGCTGAGAGGGAGACAAAGTAGCCTTGTGGCTGTATGCAGCCATACAAATCATGCTTTTGATTTAACAAACTCCCCACCCGACATTGCATGCCAGGTTTAGTACCTTTGAAAAGATCTGCTGTCAATAGTGTGTCTTTTCATCTCAGTGTATGTCTTTGGGGAACAAACAAAGGACCATTTTTAAGTGGAAGACATTTCTACTGCATTCTGAAAACGCAGCAGGTATATGGTTATCTCAAGAGATTCTGCAGCTTCATATAAAATAGTGGCTGACAGGTATTAAGATTTTACTGACCTTCTTTACCTTGCTGACATTGCTACTAAGAAGGTACAGTTGTGATCAAATTGTTTAATATTGCATGTCCATCTGATACAAGGACATCAGTTAGAGCACAATGACTAAACACTTTTAGCCAGATAATTAGCCATATAATTTCCTAATTAGAAAAAAAGTCATATGCTTAGACTCTTATCTAAAGCTACCTGTCCTTTCTCTGTTTTTTCTGTTTCTTTTATACAGCTTCTACAAATAATGACAATCGTCTCTTTTCCAAACATCACTGCATGAAACACCAATAACCACCCAGCATTTGACAAGAAATTGAAAATGTATCTTGAGTTCAGACACAGTACTCCTGCCCTAGCATCCAGCTTACCATAACATCGATGCAGGGCTCACACTTCATTTTTAAAACAATCTGTAAATTATTTGCATAGTTTTATACTAAGCAGAAGCGCGTCCTGGAAGGAGGCTTTTACATAAGTCTTCAGATACTCGCAACATCGACATTCACACCTTTAAAAATCAGAGTAAGAACTACACTTAAAAAACTCAAAGCTAAACATAACACCAACCAACTAACAGAACAAACAGAGAAAACCTTTCAAACATCTATTATAAGAGTTTTTCAATGTCAGCAGCCCTAAATTGCTAATAGACAAATGCCAAAATCTAGTGTATTTGTAAATCTTCAGGGGACACTCAGGGAGTTAGCAAACATATTTAAAAGATAAAAAACCAAACAACTAAAAATACTATTTCATAGGCTTTTTTTAAAGTTCCCTGAAGGAGAAGAAATAGCACTGGAAATATAAAATAATTTTTCCCTCACCAGTATTTGGATTAACGCAAATGAAGACTGGGACAAAATATACTTAACAGCTGCAGTAAATGCTTTCATACAAAGCACAGGAACTCTGGATAAAAAAAATTCCCTAACTATAGAATAGTGACAATATGGACAACATGCCTTGCTGGCTGAGAATGTATCACACATTAAAGCAGTCAACACTTAGGAACGGTCATGAGAACCTCAACTAGATGGGATAACAACTGCCCCCAAATGAAATGGCAAAGAGTAGTTTCTGTCTTTCATACCACTAATCAATGTAAACTCATTTGTTTGTAGCTCCGCAGCAGAAATGCTGCTGATGAGCATTCTGCAACAAGTACAAAGCTTCTTGCAGGGCAATTTTTTTTTACTATCGCTAGAGGCTAGAAAACATTTCTCAAAAGCCATCAAACACTCAGCTGCCTTTTGTCTGCCGTGACTATTTCTTACATCTGCACTAGTGACACTCGCCACCGTGGGGACTGATGCAGCTGACCCCAGACATTTAGTACAGTAGGAACCAATCACCACAAGGCAATTTTTTCAGAGCTTGAAAGGGCTCTGGCTCCTTGCTCAGCACAGGGGGCTGGTTTCAAAGCCACTCCGAGCTTTAAAAGGAGAGCACGCTCCTTCGGTAGTTACAGAGTATGAATCAGACACAGGTTATCTCCAACAAACCCCCGTCCTATCAATTCAAAGGGACTTGGTAATACTTTATACCTTGAAAAACTGGGCCTTTAATCCTAAAAGCACAGCAGTGGTTACTAATTTAACTAAATTATGAGGGGCAGTAATTAAAGGCCTAACTTAGCTATGCCTTGCAATTTGAGATTCAAAAGAAAATCTTCCCAAGTTTTACAGATTTTCAGCTATTTTGAAAAGTTTAAAAATAAGATTTAAAAGCAGGTTAGGGACTGCTCAACCACAAAAATAAGAATTTTCCTAAACAGGTCACACAGATGTTTGGTGAATATAAATACATGATTGCAACAAAACTCTTCATTTTATAGCACCATAGTTGCTACACTGTTTTACAATGTTCTGTATCAATGAGAGTGGCAAAAATCTTACTGGTTCAAATATTTCACTTAAGCTCCAGACCACCTTTGTGACCCTTTCCCTCCCCATTCCACACAGACAGCTCTAAAGAAAGCATCAATTGAAAGTAACTGCAAAAATAAATATTCAGGCTAGCATCTCCATGAAGAGTACTAAACTCAAATACTTTTAAAGGAATTTTAAAATAAGCGATACCATCTGAAAGCCTGTGCTACAAAATAGAAAGTTTCAATATGACATAGCTGTCTGTTGAAATGACGATTTGATTAGAGTTACATTATGCCAGGTTTTTTCTATTTTTAAATCAAGATAAAATATTCAGCACAGTATGAGTATTTCAATAGAATATAAGGACTCGACAAAACTAGGTATTTGGGAAAGGAATCTTCAAACTTCACCTCTAGGTGTTTATTCATAACAATAGAAGTTTAATACTGTTGGCCTTCCTTCAATGTCCAAATTCTTCATCTAAATTCTGAGTGGAAGATAAGAACTGTTTAATTTCTTGAAAATATGTTACCTCATTGGCATCTTTATAGTTTTTAATATGATTTTGTCATCTTCTTTAGGCATAAAAACAGTTCTGGAGAGTCACTGAAATCTTCTGCAAAACTCAAAGAATTGCCCTGTAAATAATTGAGAATAAATATACTATGTTCTATCCCAGTGAAATCAAGAAAAGGCAGTTCCCAACTTAAAAAGGGAGGAATAAACAGAGAATTAATATGGATTATCTCAAATATGTTGGTTGCTTTTTCTTTCCTTTGGTTTATGATAAGAATAACAGCATGCAGTTAACTAACATGGCCATGGGTGTGGAGAGGAAGCAGAAAGATGACTTGAAACACTTACGAACTGTTGCGGGGGAAAGAAAAAAATCTTACTACCACTAATCTTAAATCTTGAATTCAAAATTGTTGGTGTCTTGCTGAAGATATAACTTAAAGGTTCCAAAATAACCCTAAACATCAAATTATGTCTAGGTCATTGAATGGGTGGATACCCTATATTCTGTTTAATGCGTATGTTCAATCGCACACGTACTTAACCAACTGTGTCTTTATTTTAATAACAGACCGAGTACTGAAAACACATAAATAAAGACTATTTTTCTACCTCAGCAAAAATACAGCTGATACACTGTATGACCCTTCAGGAGTGACTGCTCTGTTTGTTCTATTTATGTGACTTAGCCTGATTGGAAAAGGGATAGAGGGGTGAAAATCGGCAAAAAGACAACAAACTCATTTTGAACAATCAGTCTTGAAAAAAAATCGCTGTCTTGCTTTTCTTACTGTTCCTGTTAAATTAGACATTTCTTCTTCATTATATGTCAGAAACACATAAAACTCAAGATTTTACATTTCTTCCAAATCCCTACTGAATTATATCAAATTACAAAGCAACATTTTCCAACTATGCAGCCACAGATAAAATACAAAATATAAATGTAAGCCATAAAAATACCTCTATGCTGGCTCCTGAACTAGTAAGGATTTGCGGCTTTCACGCCTCTGTATTTCAACGTGCTTAATTCTTTTAAACAGCTATGTATTTCTTTCAGGGAGCAGGAAGGTATTCTTCATCTAGGATCCAGGCAGGAATCTAAAACTTAACCTTCCGCTTCGCTCAGTTCCTTAGGACAAGTGAAACATACTTCCTTACTGCACTCAGGATGCCATGTTAACTAACCACTTAGAACAGAGGAGCAAATTGGATCAGACTGTATTCTTCCATCTGCACAGATGTGAATTTTCGCTCTGGTCAAGTACCTTAAATGCTTGTAAGGATATAAGAAGTGGTACAAACTCTACAATATTTTTACAGAAATATGCAGAATGGACTTTGACATACAGCTCTTTAACCATCAGCCCCTATTTCTGTCACACCAGAGATATATTAAAACTGATTTCTAACTACACTTAAGCAGACATGACCATGAGATACTGAACCTCAGGGGGCTCACAGCAATCAGCAGCAGTGCTCTGAAGAGTCACTGCATCCACATTTCTGTTACATCTGACTTTGTACAAGCTCCGTAACTACAGCTACTGATTAACATCCTGATCATACACTTTGGTTTGAATTGCATGAAAGCTTTTCCTCGCATTAATATTTTGTAAATTAAACCACAGTTTTTAACAGTTAAATTAATATGAACATATTATCAGACTGCATCAAACTAATCTAAACGAAAAATATTTAGCAATCATTTCAAATTTGAACATGACCTCTTGGCTATCATTTGGTTCTATGTTTCTTTTTCAGCAAAATCAAACTTCAGAACAGCTCATTCTGCATACTGGCCTTTTAAGCTGCATTCATAGGCTTTTGATGCTTATTTTCTATGCTCTTCAAATCAACACACACATATATGCATGCACATCCACTCTTACACAAACAGGTTCACGAACTGCAATCAACAATTCTGTAAATGTAAGTTTCCTAGTCATTAATCATCCCTCTTTTTTTTTAATCCTTATGGAGTGAATTACTAACTGAGAGGAGACGCCAATTCTAGTAAGTGAATGTTACCCAACAGGGATATAAAGCTGTCAACACCATAGTGCTCTTGCTTGCTCTAAAGTCTCTCCCAAGCTTCATATGTTTTTTAAAGCGGTATTAGCCTTTTTTCCAAGGAACCTTACTCTCCTTAAAATCTGAGCATTTGTGTTTTATTACATACAGGTTTTAAAACAGACTGATCAGATAACTGTTGAAACATTTTAGAAAGCACTGGGTTAGGCAAACCAAAACTGGACTCTAATACATTGGACTGACGCTAACAACACTGTAAACAGTACCAAAACTTTTAAATCCCCTACTAAACACAACCTTTAAGACCTCGTTTATCTTTTAAGTGACCTTCGCTAGATTATTATAGCCGCTGTAATGGCCCTCTGAATTAAGTACATTCATGTTAGGAATAAAAAACCAGTAAAGTCATAAGACAAAATTTCTCATGAGAACAATTGTTTTTCTGTCTGCATTACAAAAGCTTACTTTAAAACACTTTTTCACTCATAAAACTAGAGAGAAAGCTAGAAACACCAATAGCATTATATTTCTCTATTTCTCAGGGAAGTCACTAGAAAAATAATTGCAGCAAACAGTACGATTATAAAACTGGCTACCAAAGGTCATCACGCTCATCATAGCAGCAGGTAGTTGAAACTTATTGCTCTGTTCTCACAAATTAACTTCAGAAACTGATATTATTACAATAAAAAGCCACTTGACAAATAGGAAGGAATTTCAGCATTTACATATCTGAGGCCCAAAATGAGACAAGAAAATTAATTGCTAGCATTTAGCTTTCCTTTCAAAATCTTTAGATACACATTATGGAATTAAAAATAAAATAAACCAAAACTAAAATGGGCTCTAATTTCCAGTAATGCATTTCCATTTTTATTCCAAATGCAATTCACATTCAGTAAGTCTTAGCACTTGTTAAAGCCCAAGAAATAAGAATAAACAGAAACACTGACAACTGAAGCCTTGGATGTCACTTCACTATGACTTTCAATAGTTTCCTTTTTGTCAGACTCTAGGCACGACAGTAGAAGAGTCCCTATCAATATTTATTTCAAGTACTTTTCACACTAATTTGCCATTAAATTAAAAGTAAGCCCTTCCACAAATGTCTACAGATGCATTTCACAACTCCAGTGAAAAAATTACTAACACCACAGTAATCACTGTAAAGACACAGACTTCCAAAAACACCCAAAACAGGTGTGATCAGCACTCAGGAAAAGATCGCTTGATCACAACAGGTTCTTAAAGATCAAACTTGAAAAAGAGCAGAAAAAAAATATCTGGAAATTAGCTATGTTGATTTGTTGTGAGAGTATTTCCAGGAGAAAAAAAATAAATCAATTTTAAACAGCACCATTATCCTATTAAAAAAAAAATCTGCCTTAACTAATTTAGTATTGAGTATTATAGAACCTAGGTAAGTATTCAGACAAGAATAATTTTCTTCCTGCTTTCAGTATCAATAAGGAGTAATGAATAACCTTTATTATGAACAGCCTACAACCAAAGAGACTGAGACTGCTTCAAGAACACCAGCTAAAGAAAAAAAAATTACTCCTGCATTTCTTCTGCATTTCTTATTCCCCCACACTTCTGCACTCCAGTCTACAACACCTTTATAAATGAGCTGAAGAGTAATGAATGAAAACTCAGGTTCTTAAAAGTTTGCTTTCAGAAATGAAAGTCTTTTTCTTAAGCGAAAGAAATCTTCCATAGCTTAATAGGCCAGATTCAGGTTGAACCACCCATATAACTATAAAAGCTGCTGAATTTCTCTTGGATAACACAGCTGAAACTAGAAAGCAAACATATATTCCAAAACATTTAAAAGAGTTCTCTTAAAGTATATTTCTATAAATGCCCCAAGGAAAAAGATTTTAGCTCTAATTCTAAAATTCCTTTAAAAATCAAGCAGCTTTAATGCCCAGGTCTCAAAAAAGGCATCTAAAAGTACATATGCTACTTTTTATATGATTAACTAGTTCCTTTTTGCAATTACTCAACAAATTATTTCATCACTAATTTCTAAGTGGAATAGTATTACAGGTCTTTCACTGCAAAGCTGTTTCTTCTGTTTATATACATTGGAAGAACAGAGAGAAGAGGATTAAAACTACATTATAGAAACAAAAAACTAGTGAGCTCTCTTACCCTTCATTAGGTATATAAATGAATCCTACGCTTTTAAAATAAAATCTGCAGCTCCTTAGCAAACTTCAGCAATTAGGAAACCTATAGAGCCAAGGAAGTCTAAAACAAGCATCTAATGGTAAAATCGCTAAATAAACCTCACGTAATAGAGAGTCATGTGACAACCATTTCAATGTATCTCTTGAAATGCCATTTACACAAACTCCTTGTGTATAAACAACTACAATTACGTGTTACCACTCTCCTCATTTTAAAACACAAATACAGAGATTTTTTTTTTTTAAAGGTAAAGTTATTGGTGGCCTTTCCTGCAGTATTCTGCTCACAACAACTGGCTAATTTCAAGATTTTTAAACATATTTTTTCTAACACGAGGTTACCCTGTCTTAAACACAACAGCATTAGAGTTAAGAGGGGAAAAAAAGAAGGAATTCAAAAGAAGTGACTAGAAAGTTTATATGCTTGGAACAAAAGGAGGGGAAAAAGCAACCACGCACTTAGTATGCTCTTAATACAAAACTGACCAGCAACTTGATGACCAAGTAAGAAAAATTAAGTATCCTAGAGAAATGCAGGAAAACTGCAAAACTAATGCTCAATAAATTTGCTGAAAGAGCTGTACCTTGCCCATTTCCTATCATCTTTTACAACAACTGCTACAAAATGCTATGAAAGAAAAATAAAATCTCAAAATGCTACCAAAAATGCCACCATTTTTCCCACCCTGGTGACCCCATTTTTAAGGCTATGACGGTGGGTGTTAACGCACCTAACTCGTATCACCTGCATGCCTGAAGGCAGCCTGACCGCCCGCACGCAGCCCGGAGGCGCTGCCCTCTCCTGCGAGCGCTGCCCCGGCCCGCCGCCCGGCCACTGCCGTGCCCTGAGGGAGCGCCGGCGGGCAGGGAGATGCCCGTGGGCTGCCCTAGAGCAATTTGCACAAACAAAACGCCGAGCGCAGGACACGCTCTCACCCCGTTACCCTCCAGCAGGATCAGCCCTGGACTTTTAAGAGCCACCCGGCCAGAGCCCGACCCGGCCTTTTTCGGCAGGCGGCCTCCTAACGCCGGAGGGCTGCGAGCCGCACGCCCGGTCCAAGTCTTCCCGTGGATCCCCATCACCGTAGCGGTGCCCAGCAGCCAAAAGCTTGCTCGGGAAAGCGGGTAGCGGCCCTCCCTCCAGCTGCCACACGGACCTGCCGGCCGCTCCGCGCACGGTGCCGACCCGCCCGCCACGCGCTCCCCCGGGCCCGCCGCCCTGCGCGCCCTGGGCGGCGGAGCCTCCGCTAGCGCGGCCGCACGGTTACCTCCCACGGGCTTGGTGACGGCGCCGTTGGGCCTCCCGCGAGTGCCCATGGGGCTGCCGTTCTGCTCCAGTCTGGCCACCTTCCCGGGGGGAGGCCCTTTGACATCGGGGCTGCCGCTGCCTCTGTCGGGGCTGTCCCGCAGGCAGGGGCTCTCGCTCCTCCGCTCCATGCTCGGAGACGCTGCTCCAGCTGGCAGGTCGCAGTAGAAGGAGCAGGGACCTAGGGCGAGAGAAACAAGGGGCGCTTCAGTGGCCGCCGGCCAGTACCGGGCCCCGCTCACCCGGCCGGGCCCCCGCTGCGCGTCTTCAGGGCGTTCAGCTCCGTGAAAGCGGGCGAGTAGCGCCCGGGTGCGATGCTGCCTCGCTCCCGCCGCCGGAGCCGGCCCCGCTGGAAGCGACCGGCTCGCCTCACCCACCCGGCGCCAACCTGCCGCGGGCGGGGGCAGGCAGCGCTGCGCCCCGGTTCCCATCGCCCTCGGCAGGCAACCAGCCCACCCGCTAGCCACAGCCAGGTGCTGCGCCCCGGGTCCGGCCACAATCCCGGCCCGCCCCCGGGGGCCGCGGGGAAGAGGCTGACAGTCCAGACAGCCCCGATGGCACGGCCCCCCCTCGCTGGCCAGCTGTGCAGCCACGGAGTAGCCGGCTGCTGGCGAGGAAGCCTCTAGCGAGCGGCTCCCGCGAGCAGCCGCTGTACTTACTGCTTATAGCCTGTCTGTAAGTTGGCTGAGTTGGGCTCTGTCCATGGATCAGAAGTAGAGAATCCAGGGTGGAAAGTTTTCCTGTTTCCTTCTCCCACGCCGCGTTCTTCGTTTCTACTCCTTCCCCCCACCCCCAGCCCCCTCCTCGCCCTCCTCCAGGGGTGCTGGGGTGGCGGGGCCGGGGCGGTTGCCCGCGGGGCGGCAAGGGCAGAGCCCCGTCCCGGAGGGTCCCGGGCGGCGAGCGGAGTGGAGCGGGGAGGTCGGGACGAGGGGGCGGGGAGGCGCGGGGCCGTCGGCTGAGGCGCGGAAGAGTAGGGAGAGGGAGCCGACTTCTCACACCTTCAGCGGAGAAAATCAATACCGGGGGAAACAGGGGGAGGAGAAGAGGAGGGAGCGCCGCTCTCCCGAGCTCCGCGGCGGCGGCGAGTGCCTGGCGGCGCGGAGAAGTGGCGGCGGCGGCGGCCCCCCGNTTCAATCGCTCCCTCCTCTGCCAGCGACAGCAGCGGCAGGAGGGACTCGCCACAGAGAGCGGAGAAACGGTTATTAGTTGCGTTGAGTCATCGAGGCAAAGTGAGTCCTTTTTGGGGTTGTCCTCGCTTTCGGGTTTGGTGTATGTGCACGCCCGTGTGTGTGTGTCTGCCTGTCTGTCTGCGCCGCGTTCCCGTCCCAGGGCTGTGCATCCCAAACATCGCCACCCCTCCTCGCCTTGACACCCCTCCCCCTCCCCGCCCCCCCGCAAAAATCAAGTCTCGCTG
>VWYI01010786.1:0-16875 GCA_013399455.1 Anthoscopus minutus | reverse complement strand
TTGTAGAAGTGATAACTGATTAAAAAATCGCAGGTTTTGTTTTATGTTGTAAGGTGGGAAAGAAAAGAAGCGGGCAGGGGAGGGAAAGTATTCTTTCTGGAAGTTTCATTCTGAGTTTCCTTTTTTTCCCATTCTTTTAGTTTTGTTAATAAAACTTTCTTTATAGTCTTTAAGGTTGAGCCTGTTCTCTGTCTAAAATCACATCTCACAACAAAAAAAAGTGCACTGATGAGTTTAGCTAGTTCTAAACCCACCACATCTTGCTTGGGAAGACGGGTGTCTGCGGGACCTCTCTGGAATGGAGAATGCAACCCCCTTCCTTCCAAGTTACTATAACTTTGAAATTAAGGGGCTTTCAGGCAAAGGTACAGGAAAAGGAGTAACAGTTCTTTACTAAGATGTAAGACAAGGCAAACAAACAACAATGCCAGCAGCAACAAACAGAACCAAATACCCAACCACAGCCTTCTTGCAGCTGTAGGCACTTTCCATTCGGTGTAGTTCCTGTACAGCTGGGCAGGGAAGGGAGGCAAATAATGAATAAAGCAATTGCTAGAGAAATCTTAATTAAGCTACACCAAGGAATGCATTGGAGAGCTCAAGCACTGTGTGATCAGTTCTTAAGAACTTACTGCTGTGAGGCAGTCTGTACAGCAGCCAAACAGTGACTGAACAGTGCTCGATTTGTTACAAGATAAATAAATGATGAGAAAACACCCTAGTGAGGGAAGAGCCCTAGCCCTAAGATCCTTTCAAAATATGCAAATAGATGACACTGAGATCCTCCAAATGCAGAGATGGAACTATTTTCCTGTAATATCCTCCCCTACTGAGTAGAGGCCTTTCCCACCTCAACTGCAACTACCTCCAAAGTGGCTAAGATGCGATTAGAACAAATCATTCACAGATATGGGATAACTGAAAGGCTGGACTCAGATTAGGGAACACACTCTACTTCAAAAATTTTACATTCTATATGTGTTGCATTAGACATAAATTAGAAATTTCATTAGAAATTTCATACTCTGTGGCACCCTCAAAGCTCTGGATGTGTGGAGAGAATGAATGCTATCCTTGAGAACCGTATTACCAAATTAATGACTGAAACCAGATTGCAGGCAATTACACTTTCTCTCAAGGATCTTAGAAGAAAAGAGTTGTTACGCCCAACGTCACCTCTAGACTTTCAAATACAGCAGGTAAAAGCAGGAGATTTGGTTCTTATGAAATTTTGGAAAGATGATACCTTAACACGAGCATGGAAAGGTCCCTGTCAGATACTTTTAACAACTGAAACAGTTATCAGGACTGCAGAAAAGGAGTGGTCTCACGCCTCTTCTGCCAAAGGACCAGTGGAAACTCCTCCCCAAACTTGGGCAGTGGTACAAGGAAGTGACCTAACTAATCTTCAAAAGATGATTTAATAGTAAACAGTCAAGGGCAAGACTGGACCAACCTCTGTGTTTGCCACCAGAGAGATATTTTCTCCACTGTTAGTTTTGATCCATTGGGTGTTGAGCAGTGGGAATATAAGTCATACCGGACCTTGACAAAAGAGGAGTAGGCAATGTTGTTCTAAGACTGGAATTTGCTGGATGGAGTGTCACGGCTTCTATGCTTCACCTCAGGATCCCTACAGCGCGCTGCTGTAGTGCACAGAGCTTAGGGAGCAGGTGTGGGTACTGAGGAGGTAATCTCTGCTGCTACACTTGTGGTCTGAGGTTTGCTTCATCCCAGCAAGCACAGATGGAACTGCTGATGGGAGGCACTGCACACAACGTATCTACAGCTTTACTTGAGCTGGAGGAGAACTATGGGCAGCAACAGGAACTGACAACTCAGGAACTTTTTAGTAGACTGAATTTAAGACTGACCTAATAAAAGACTGAATAATCTTATTTATAACTACTTGCAAAAGGAGTCAGTTTATGCTGACCAGACAGAATAATTAAATCAAGGGTTTCAGCAAAAAAAGATAGTAAGAGGAAAGGGGAGATTGTGAGAGATGAGGTGATATTTGGCTGAAGCAAAAAGGTTACTAGGTTAAATGATGAAAGTTAATGGTTTTATGTGTTATTGTTTGAATTGTTTGGATTTGTTCTGATTGGTTTGTTGAGTGTTACTGTGAGATGGGAGAAGGGTTGAAGAAGTGACTAAAAAAGAAGTAGGGTTTGAGGGGAGGGGACCATAAATTTTCAGATGACGCCAGGCTGGGGGCATGTGTCAATCTCTTGTAGGGTAGGAGGGCTCTGCAGAGGCACCTGGACAGGCTGGATAGAGGGGCTGAGTCCAATAACATGAAGTTTAGAATCCAAGTGCTGAGTCCTGCATGTTGGCCACAACCCCCTCAGTGCTACTGGGGACAGAGTGCCCAGACTGGGGACAGAGTGGTCAGTGCACAGGCAGAAAGGGACCTGGGGGTGCTGTGACAGCAGCTGGACACGAGCCAGCAGAGTGCCCTGGTAGCCGAGAAGGCCAATGGCCCCTGGCCTGGATCAGGAATGGTGTGGCCAGCAGGAGCAGGGAGCTCATTCTTCTCCTGTGCTGGGCACTGGTGAGGCCACACCTCAAGTGCTGTGCCCAGCTCTGGCCCCTCAGTTTGGGAAGGACGCTTGAACACGTCCAGAGGAGGGTAGCAAGGCTGGTGAGGGGCCTGGAACACGAGCCCTGTGAGGAGCGACTGAGGGAGCTGGGGAGAAAAATTGACTTTATCTCTCTACAGCTCCCTGAAAGGTGGCTGCAGTCAGGTGGGGTCGGTCTCTTCTCCCAGGCAACAGCTGGCAGAACGAGAGGACACAGCCTTAAACCATGCCAGGGGAAGTATAGGGTAGATGTTAGAAAAAAATTCTTCACTCAAAGAGTGACTGCACGCTGGAATCGCCTGCCCAGGGAGGTGGTGGAGTTGCCAACCCTGGACATGTTTATAAAAAGACTGGACTTGGCACTCAGTGCCATGGTTCTGTTGATCAGGAGGTGTTAGGTCACAGGTTGGACTAGATGATCTTAAAGGTCTTTTCCAACCTAATTCATTCTGTGATTCTGGGACTCTGTGAAAAGCTGGCGATCAGGAGAGAATGTAAATTCCTGAGTATCCATCCAATGGGGACAGGGAGCGCCCCGGACAGGAAAGGGTGTAAAAAGAAGCCATTGTCTCGGAGCATGTGTGTGTTTGTCTTTCAGGGGAGGGAGGCACACACCAGGCTCAGCTGGATCGTTACTAGTAAAGAGTTTTCTTTTGCTTTGATCATTTGTCCCCACTGACTGTTATTGAAGAGGTAATGCATTTCTAACACCACGGAGGTGGAAGAAGGTGATCTTTAAGGTCCCTTCCATATTCTACGATTCTGTGACGAAGCAGGAATGCAGCACTCGGACGGGTCCATCTCCCACTGGGCGCTGCTCCGGTCCCGGGGTTCAGCTGGGACTGGGCGGAATCGACGGAGCCGAGCAGCGCCAGCGCCGCATGTCTGGGGCAATGGCCATGGCCAGGGAGCGAGCGGCCCCGCAGCTCCTGGCACACAGACAGCAGGGAGCAGGAAAGGAAAAGGGAATGGGAAAGGGGAAAAGGAAAAGAGAAAAAGGAAAAGGGAAAAGAGAAAAGAGGTCAAGCTCCAGCCGGCGGAGCTCCGCCGGGGCGGGGCCGGTGGCGGAGGCGGAGCTGAAGGAGCCGGGCCCTGGTGCCAGCCCCAGTCCGTGCCCGGGGCCGCGGCAGGTCAGCGGGGCACGGCCGGGGAATGCCCTCGCTCCGCTCTGCCCGCTCCCAGGAGGCGGTCATGGAGGAGGCCCGGCGCCGCCTGAGGGAGTTCGATGTCGGGGACAAATTCTCCCGTTTGCCGCTGCCCAGAGCCGCCGTGCTGCTGCCGCTCATGGAGCGGGACGGGCGGCTGCACCTGCTGCTCACCGTGCGGGCCATGCAGGTACCGGGGGGCTCCGAGGGGTGCGATGCTTCCCGGGAAAACATCGGGGCGCGCCCTGCCGGCACTGCGCTCCCCAGCCCAAACCTCCTTCCCCAGGGTACGGCCAGGCCAGGTGCTTTTACACTCCTGTGATTCTGGTGTTTCTGGCCGGGAACAGGCGGGCTCCCCGGAAACCCGTGACAGGAAATGGTAATTTCCACAGCCGGCAGCGATTGTTTACGTCAATAAGGAAATTGACAGTGCAGCTTTAGTAAATGAGATTTTTCAGTCTGCAGTTAATACTACCCTTTTCTCCTTTAATGAATGAAAGGCAACAAACTAAGACTCACAGAATTCTTTTCCCAGCATTTTGTTTCCTTTTACAACTCTGGTTTTCCATCCCTGCCTCACATCGACTGCTTGCACTCAGGAATTACTTTTTTCTGTTGCTGGGTCTTGCTTAAACAAACAAATAATCACAGTTACATAGCTGATACACTGGTTGTAAATGCATTTTTTATTGATCCTTGAAGTACAAGCCTACTACTTACTCAGAAGTTACTTTAGAAATAACTCACACGGTCTTCAAAGCAATAACTAAATAAGCAGTAATTTATAACGAGTCGGCTGAGTCCCCTGTGTGTCTCCCCTCCCGAGAGGCAAAAACACATGCAGGCACGTGGACAAAATGGCAATCTTTTTTTATGCCCTTTCACAGCTGGGGGTGATCCCTGTCCCCTTTCCCACTGAATGGGTGTTTAGGACCTGATGCTCTCTCCTGACCACCAGCTCTTCTGTCCCTTCCCTTCTCATCTTTCATCCTGTTTTGGTCATGTCTTCAGCCCTGCCCCTCTCCTGCTTCTCAGCAACACCCAACAGATTAAACAAGCATCCCAACTGTAGAGAACAACAAATGGGAAACAGAACCAGCCATTTTCATTCTTTTGCTCCATAATCTTTTTGGGCTGAAGCAAAATGTTATTTCCTCTCTCACTGGTACATTATTTAATTGTGTCTTTCAGATGTTTTTGCACTGAGAGTGTTTTAATCTTGCTCTACGAGTTGTCTGTCTAGATTCATCTGTCAGTCATTTATGCAAACAAGATGATGCAAAATGTAAACTCTGACATACTAAAGCAGAAGTTCCAGTATGAATTACACAAGGCTGTACAGGTGCATTGTGTTGCTGATAGCAAGGGTTTATGGATTAGCAGGGGACAGGCTCAGTGTTTTCTTAGGTAGTTGCTCTTGCCAAGGCACGTTTCTTCTGGTCTGCAGAAACCTTCACCACCATTTCCAGCTTCTTGGACTGGAAAGATGAACCTGAAGGGATGCTGCAATACCAATGTACATCTGTGTGCATCCAATAAGAAACATAAACCTTGTTCTGTTAACAGTAGTACTCCTTTATAATTGTAGCTGAGAAGATCACCAGGGGAAGTGTGTTTTCCAGGAGGTAAAAGAGAAGCCACTGATAAAGATGATATTGACACTGCTCTTCGAGAAGCTGAAGAAGAAGTGGGTCTTCAGCCAGAGAAGGTGGAAGTCATCTGCAGGCTGATGCCTGGAATTGATAAAGTAAGTTGGCATATCATTACAAAATAAGTTTAGGTGGTTTTCTTTTGTGATGTTGGCAGTGACCTTTTCAAACCTGTAACTGCCAAGAGGCGCCGCTTCTTCAAGTGTGCAGCCCATGTGTCCAGCAGAGCCCAGGGAAAGGGCTCTTGCTCAGTGTTTGGTATTTGTGAGACCACCTTTGGGGCACCAGTTAGTGACCCTGGAGTACCACACAGGTGAGAGCTGTGCTGAGCTGGCAAGAGTTTAGCACAGAGCCATGAGCACAGTCATGGAGCTGCAGCGAGTGGGTGAGGAGCAGAGGGGCTGAGCGAGGTGGGTTTGATCAGCTTGAAAGCTTCCAGGGCATTTGGCTGCTTTCTTCACTGGGTTGGTCATAGATAGGATGATACCAGAAATCTTCTTGAGGCAATGGACACAGCAGCAACATGGACATTTTGATGAGGTGCAAGAAAAAAATCCTCTTCACCATGTCAGCCCAAAACTGGAGCAGATGTTCCTGACAGGCTGTATAATCTCCATCCCTGGAGCTGTGCAGAGCTCACTTACCCAGACAGGCTGCTGTAGCCTCACAGGTGTCTCGTTCAGTGTCTGCTGACTCCAGGGCTGTGCAGAGGCAGAGGGAGCACAGGAGGGGATGTGCACCTGGATTGTGTAGAGACCTCTAGCAGGGAGACTCCCAGAGGTGTCTTTGGAGTGTAGGTCACTACTTGTAAATCAACAGGTTCTCAATTTCAATAGCAGTGTTCACTATTCCGTGAGATCAGTTTTCCCATAGAACAGAGGAATTGCTCTTCCTGAAGACTGTTTTTGTTCACCAGGTAACAGTTTATTACTATGCCTCCTATTTTTCTATCTGTTAGCAATATCCTCTCCCCATTAACAAAGGAAAGACCTACTTTTGAAATTGTATTGCAAAAAGCTTTTTTTAACTTCTTAAAATGTAATTTCTGTACAGATAACCTTAAAGCCACGTAGTTCAGAGGCAGTGTGTAAAAAGGTTCAAATTTTCCCTGTTTTCCAGCCAGTTACCTCAGTCAGTAGGAGAGGTGATGTGAGTTTTGGACCACAAATATTATACGTGTCAGATGATACTTTGTCTCCTCAGTATATACATTCCAGGTGCTTCTGACTTGGAGGGAGTCTTTCCAGACTTGAATCAAATACCACAAAAACTGTTGCTCTTCCTCCTTTCTACAGAACAGTTGGTCTTTGGTAGTGTGACTAAATAGAACTAGCAATGTATCCTAAAGAATTTTGGTGTTCCATTGATGCACACTATGGTTTCAGTAGATTTTGCCTTCCTATGGAAGAAGGGATCACATTTAGAATTAAACTGCCCATAAATAAGGTGTTTCAAAAAGTGTTGTATTTTATGACTAAATACATTGCAATCATATTTCTGCACCTGTAGAAAGATACTTCCATATTCTGGAAAATTCCTGTATCCTGGGAAAACAATGCAGAAGCATGATGAAGGGAATGGAAAATCTGGATTAAAATCAGAATTAAAAAAAGTAAATAAGGAAGACCCATGAGAAAGCATGCATGCTTTTTTACTTCTGCAGCAAACTGGCAAGCCATTTTAACTGCTCTGTAATTATACAGAATGAACAGAGTATTTGTAAAATCATTTCTGACAAATACAAAAATATGATTTCAAATTCTTCAAGTCATATTAAATAGGCTTGCCATTAGGGGTACTGAATTGCATTGCAGTTAAAAATAGTTCTTAGGCTTCTTGTACTCATTTTGTAACAATGAAATGTTTTTTTTAAATAATGAACAATTTTCCTTGGTACAAACTTTAGTGTTTGAGGATTTTGTTGATTTTCAAAAAACTACTTATTTATTGGGTTTTTTCCTCTCTTTTTAGATGAATAACTTGGTGACACCAGTTGTGGGATTTATAGAGGATACATTCCAGGTGACTCCTAATCCAGCTGAAGTGAGCGAGGTTTTTGTTGTGCCTTTGGAGTACTTTGTCAAGCCCTTAAATTACGAGACCTTCTCTTATAAAACCTCCTCAGGTTACGTAACTCGGGTACACTGCTTTACATATGATGACCAGGACCATAAAAGGTCATTCAAGATATGGGGACTGACTGCACACTTTGCTGTATTTCTTGCTCTTGTAATTTTAGGAGAGAGACCTACCTTTGAAGTGGATTATGATCTTGACAACTTAATTTCATCCTCTGAGAATTATTTCATTAATTTGTATGCATCTGTATATGAAAGAAAGAAGAGCAATCTGTGACAATTTGGTATGGTAATTGATTTATTTTGAAAGAGGAGAAAGGAGGTTGGTTTATTTCCTTTGTACCTGTTTTTTGAAAGCTACGCTTGAATTTTTCCCAAATTGGAACTTCAAGTTGACAGTCCCTAACTAGATTAATACAGTTTTCATCTCTTTTAAGAGCTGCAAGAAGCACACAATCCTTTTTGTGAAACAGACTTATAAAAGGTCTGTTTTAGTTCTCAGTTTCAGTGCCTTTGCTCCATGTGATAGGAGATACTTTCTGTGGTTTGCCTTGTCTATAATGAGAAAATACTACTTGATGTAATTGGTGCCTATTTGAGTTAACCTATGAAACCTTTTGGGGATCTGTCTGTCTCCTACACGTGCCATACGTGGACAATGTGATCTGTACAGTCTTGTGTGGTATCTTTGAGCACTTATAGAATGCACAATAAAAATACAAAAGGTTTCAGGTGCTTCCACAATCTTGTTTTGTTTTGCTTCGGCTTGTGGAGGGAAGAGGGTGGCTTAATATGTGCAATGAATCTCGGTCAGTTTAACATTCCTCACAAGGCAATTCTCTAGGCTGTGGAAAACTTAGGATGCAGGCAACAGGACTGAAGTTTGTCCCTCACCGTCTTGTTATCAAACCTCACTCAGCTGCTGGCAGGAGTCTTCTGCAGGAGAGAAAAGTGTAGATGAGGATTCAGGAGGACAGAAATGCTCATGTGACCGGGCATGTGGTGTCCCTTGTGCTGGAAATCCTTGTTCCCTCATTGCTGCTGAAATAGCAGCTCATTCACAGTGGTCAGGACTTCACTGCAAATAGTGGCATTTTTAAAAGCTCCAGTGATTTAGTCTGGATTTGAGATCTGCTGCACAGCTCCAGGTGTCACCAGGCCTGAACAGCTGATCTGAATCCCAAGGTGAGCTGAAAGCATTTGGTGTCTATCAGAGTCTTGTGCCCAAGAGCAAGGCTCCAGTAAGATGAAGAAAACCCTCAGCTGTTCCTGTGTGTGTGTGCACTTGTGCTGCCCCTGCTCCAGTCACTGACAGATGCAAATGTGATAAATAAAACCTGCTGGCAGTTCCTGTGCACATGCAGTAACTGCTATCAAACCTTTCATATTCCTATATCAGCTCTTTCTAACTAGGTATCAGCTCGCTCTTCTAGGTTTTAGCTAACCTTATGTTGTTAATATTGTTATAAATATAATATTATCTTTTTGAAAAGTACTGGAATGGGTGTTATATATATAGTCATGTTTGAACTGTCTACTTGGCTGAGATCACATCCAGTGACAGATGATGGGGACCCTGCTGCTGACGTGCCAAGTAGCAACTCTCACTGTCTGTGGGAAGAAGGAGCCAAGGCCCAAATGAAAAGGGGATAAGAAGAGGATGAAAACCACAAGCCAAGAAGCAGGCATGCTCTAAAAAGGCAGATCTGAGGAGAGGCCATGCTAAACAGTTCCTGGAAAATGTAAACTCTTGCAGCTCGAGTATCTGCTAGTAAAGTCCAGGGTAAAGAAGCAAAAAGATTCTTTGCATAATACCCACAGAAATTTGTTTCTGCCACGCGGTGAGATGCTCAGAGTCCCCAAGTGCCCACATGTCCAGTGTCCAGGTGCTGTACAAATTGCAGGGCCAATCAGGGAATAGGGAGGGAGTGGCTCAGAGACATAGGAACAGACATAGGAACAGGGATAGGGGCCAATGGGGTCTTAACAGCTTTTTGGGGGAAGCTTCCTCTGCTCTGTCCCCCTCAGCCAGGGTTTCCACAACTCCCCATTTTAATGTTATTAAGAAAGCTTTTGTAATGGACCAACTGAATCAACACAAAATGACAAAAATAATCAAAAGCGCCCATAAGACAATTTTCAAAATGCAAACAATTCAGAGTCTCTAATGTATTTTCTTGGAGTTGGCAGGACGGGTGCGAGGTTTTCTTAGTACGGTTTATCAGGAAACCGAGTCAGGAACCAGCAGGGGCTGGTTCTCTGCCACCTGTGGGAGCGTTGTTGGAAACTCCAAATAGAAATAACTAACTTTTAAGAAAAAGATGGTTACTTTAGGGAAATTTTCTTTTCTTTCCCTCCCAATCACGCTCCCTCTGGTATTACGAAGGAACTCTGGGGAAAGGGATTAGTGGAGGGAGGAAAGGGGGAAAAGGAGGTAGTAATTTGTGGGAGCATAAAAAAGGTGTAGTAGGACAATGGAAAGGAAAAGGGAAAAGTGGGAGGGAGGTAGGGAGGCCATAGGAGTTGAGGAAGGGTATTAGAAGAAGTGGGACTCATCAGACTGGGAGGTTGTTTTGGGTTCTGTTTTCTTGGTAGGTGTGTGGAGGACTTCCATGACATGGGTAATATTTTGCAGGTTTGTAGTTTGGCGCATGTCTGCTGCCTTGCACTGGAACTCCAGTAAATTCATTAGAAGAAACCTTTTAGAAATGGTTTATTAAGGGTGTTTCCAAAACAGCAGGTGTGCTCTTGGCAGAGTGCCAATTCACCCGGCCATTTTAGCTCTTTGCTTTCTCTCCTAATTGTCTTTGTATTAAACTTTTTAAAATAATACCAGAAAGGTAAACCTTGTTTTTCACTATTTCCTGCATTCATTATGTTTGGTATCAGTTGACTTTTTAAGTTAAAAGAAAAAAGGACTTGGTTTTTTTTGGGGTAAGATGAAATTATTTGAGAAGTAGAAGCCACATGTATGAAGAACAGGGGTTTTTTCAGCATTAAACACTTGTGTTGAAATTATTAAAACACATTTAAAAACTTTAAACATCTTCATCATATTAGGTGCACCCTTAATGCTTTCTCTTGCTGCTAATGCAGGAAAAGAGTAATTGAAAATTAAAATAACATTTTTTCGTTAAAATAGAGCAAAGCAATTAGACCATTGATTGGTAAACAAAACAGGTACTGACAGACATAATTATTAACTTACGATCCTCCTCAGCTCCCAGCTTTTTCATTTCTCAATCTGCTCTGCACAGAAATTGTACATATTGTACAGATTCAACCTGCTGTTTGGTTTTAGTTCTCTACTTTAAACGTTATTGTGTGGAGCTGTCAGCACAGCAGCAGCAATTCAGCTATTGCTCCTTTTAGGAAATGTAAAATGGTCATTTTTTAATCAAATCAACCGTTTGGACCAGTTGAAATACTAAAGTTAACAGAAGTCCAACCACAGTGATTTGCAGTAAAACCACAGAGGCTTCGTGTGTTTCACTGTGTGCCCTACGCAATTTTACTGACATTATTGTGGATATTTAGGAAGTACTTTTTGTACCCAGAACATTCATTCTTTATTTAGATATCCATCTGGGATTTGAGTGCCCATAAAACTACTTTGAGCACAAAAATAATTTAAGTGCTTGTTAGTCAAACTGCAATTCTGTAAGTCACGCATTTACTAATGGGAAATTATTTCCTTGGGCAATCTTTGGATAAAGTTTTAGCAGTTTTTGGGGCAGGAACTAGAATCCTCCAACCCAAGCACCTACTAACCAAAGTAAGCTTAGAAGGGTTCTCTCTTACTAGTCCTGTGTTATACCTGAATACCACTGAAATAGATTTCTAAGCACTTTGATTTTGAATGTAGTGATTTTGAAGGACTCCTGTACTTTGTGTTCCTGTTGCAAAGGCATTTCTAGATGTAGTATGTATTGATATAGCTTTAAACCTGAAGAAGTGTTTTGTACATGTGCGTATTTACACTTTGCACTTTTTCATACAAACAAATCACCGGGGCTATTAACAGTTGAGAAAAGGTGAGAAAAAAATAAATTACAGATTCTGTTCTCTAGCTATGATATAAAATATGCTTTTGTGATATTTAAATGCATGCAAAGGTTTATATCAAAGCAAGAAAGTTACTGGTGAGATACAAAACTAAAGATAAGTGGCAAGAAGTTGAATGTGAGGTTTTAGTCATGCTTTTAGTTCATAGGTGCAGGGATTCAGCATTTAGCGTTTCTGTATTTTTGAGCTCCAAAATAATCAAACTGTTGCTATTTAACACTTACACGAGCATTTATCACATGTATATTTGATACGTAAGTTGCAAGTTTTCAATTATTAGTGATACAGTGAAAGTCAATTGCACCAGAGAATTTCTACTAGCTTGAAGCATGCTTGGGTGAGGAGAAACCAAAACGCTAATTCACTCCCAGCAGCTCAGCTTCGTGGAGAACTGCTGGAATGCAGCTCGTTCCAGCACTGCCGGGGGAATTTCTGTGTTTCCAGAACAAAAGGAGCCAATCCCCGATTGCGAACTGCGATGGGGCCAGCGCCGAGGGACGCGCCGTGCCCTGTGCGCGGTCACCACGGTGCCTGAGCTGGCACCAAACTGCCGAGGCACGGCTTGGAGAAGTTAGAGCTAGATGACAATGTTTTCAAGAAAGGAAAGTACTTCTATCCAGCCAGTGGCTTNTGGCAAGAGTCAGGATACAACCTGACACCCCGTTGGTCAGGGTGCTGGTAGCAGTCTGATTAAATGGTGGCTGCAGTCCTCCTGCAGTGACAGATGTGGTTTTGTCTAAGCAGTGATCCTGTAGAAGGGGGTAGTTTTCCTCTGCAGATCCAGTGGTGGTGTAGATGGTTTTAGTCTCTCTCCTCTGGAAATCCAAAGGAGAAGGGCTGTCTGTGGTGTTTCTGAGTCTCTGCTTATATCCAGGTGTAAATGCTTGGCTGCTCCCCCTGGGTGGAGCATCTCCCAATGGGATGATGGAATTTTACCACTCACCCAAGGAGACTCAATGGCCCTTTAACAGAAGATAGCCCCCCGGAGGGAGGAGGAGTCCTGGAAGAGATAAAGAACACTGCCAGGCCTGGTTTAACAGCTGGCCCATTAACAGAAGACATCCCCCAGTTAAGAGGAACAGGTCATGAAAGAGATAAAGAACACAGACTCACCTGGTTTCAACGGGTAGCATACATACTTTTGGTCACATCTTGCATTACAACCCAAGACAGCCTGAACACATGTCTATCAAATAGAAAATCTGGACATTCTGTTTCTGTTTTTTCAAGAAGAACTTCATATGAGTGCTTACTTGTCAACATGAGTGCGATGTGCCTTACAGTAATTGTTTTTTAGAAGGCTGCCATAGCAATGCAACTCTTCCAGCAGTACATGTTAAATCACCTCAAATTAAAAAAA
Organism: Anthoscopus minutus; assembly: GCA_013399455.1. Taxonomy (NCBI): domain Eukaryota; kingdom Metazoa; phylum Chordata; class Aves; order Passeriformes; family Paridae; genus Anthoscopus; species Anthoscopus minutus. The sequence goes on along the minus strand of VWYI01010786.1, from coordinate 3,996 downwards.
AAAACCACAAACCAACCAGTTATGGTAAAAAGGGCAAATACGTAATACCTCTCTCCCTCTTTGCCTCTTGCTAAAATGTCATTTAAGAAATAAGGGAAAAAAAAAAGGAATCTCATTTGTTTCTGATCCCTTGCAGAGTCTATCATTCTGTCATCAGAATGCTCACTTAGTGTATGTGATTCTCAGTTTTCAGCATACATTTCTTTACGCTTTGTGATGTTAATGAAATGTACTGTGTTATAAAATTGCCTGCTACTTAGCATTTCAGACTCAGTGTAGGTTTTTGGTTGTTTTTCAAAATATAAATACAATTACTAGGACGGAAAATAAGTAATAATGAAACATTAATGAGGAATAATCCTTTTTGTCAGAACCTGCTACAGGAGAAGCATTATTCTCTGGCTAGCAACAGAACTGTTATTTTGGGCATATTTACCTCTTCTGGTGCTGGGATCTGGAATCATTTTGAGTGCCCCATGATGACTCTTTATTGACCTTTGTCTCCACTCTATTACATTTGGACATATCTTGTATTAAAGATCACAGTCTCACGGAATGGTTTAGATGGGAAGTGCCCTTAAAGCTTAGACTATAATCTTAGTTGTTCTTAAAATATTAGGATGTACCTTTAAATCTAACAGCAACATCTTTCTAGATCATCCACAGTACTGATTTGCAGTATTCATGGGAAGCAAACGGAATAAAATGGGATCGCTACGCTTCATTGCCAGGTTTGTTTCAGTGATAAAAATGGAAGTCGTACAAGACTGCATTATTTATGGGCCTCAGCTATTAACTGTTAAATTAGGAATGCAGTAACTGATGAATTAGCAATGGATGTAAAGGAAGAGCCATCAGTGTTTGGAAAACTAGGAAGACTGTTAAAAGAAAGGAACCAGATGCTATAAAGCTGGCATCAGCTGGCTCCTTACTTGAGGAAAAGAAAAAAGGTGTGTGCAGTGAATGAAGCACATTCTCTACAAGGGTCAGGCTGAAAAGGGCAAAAATACATTAAGACCTCTGGATTTGTGAGAGCCTTTTAGCCTGGAAGGAGCTCTGCGGGGCTGCAAAGTAAAGGCGATGACCACTTAGATCTCTGCTCTTAGAATTGTCTTCCAAATATATTCCTGACATTTAAATCCATAACATAATTTTAATGATTAGATTTTGTTGTGGCATTTATCCTAGTTTTGACGGTTTGCTCTTGAAGAATGCTCACTAAGAAATCCAGATTGCAGAAAGTGTCTGGCATCAGAAGAGCTCCTCAGCTCCACCCACAGAGGCAGAAATGCAGCTCTGCACATTCTGTTGGCCATTTTGCGTTTGGCTGCGGTGCAGACTGATTTCCGTAACTCTTAAATATTTCATTTACTTATTACACATTAAGGGTTAGTAAGCAGGGCAGGCAGATGGCCCACGATTTTCTGGTGGGCAGTCATATGGGTGCTGGAGATGTCTTGTGGAGCTCAGGATATAAAGATATTTCAGCTACATTTGGGCACAGTGAGTCCGATCTGCAGCTGCTGGAAATTTGTTCCAGAGATAGAGCCATGTGGAGATGTCCATTGGAAAAGCAGATGTGGTGGATTCTAGATTTATTCTGAGCAAAAGTGTGCTTTGCTCAAAAGCTTGAAGAAGATTTCCTTGCTTGCAGTGAGATAAATAGGACCACAGGTCTGCCAGAGCCAGTAGTGCTGTGTCCAGCTCTGGGCCCCTCAGTTCAGGAAGGACATTTGACCATGTGCAGGGAAGGAAGCAGAGCTGGGAAGGGGCTGGAGCCCCAGGAGGGGCTGAGGGAGCTGGGAAGGGGCTGGAGCCCCAGGAGGGGCTGAGGGAGCTGGGAAGGGGCTGGAGCCCCAGGAGGGGCTGAGGGAGCTGGGAAGGGGCTCAGGCTGGAGCAAAGGAGGCTCAGGGGGAACTTCTGGCTCTGCACAGCTCCTGCCAGGAGGGAACAGCCGGGGGGGTCGGGCTCTGCTCCCAGGGAACTGGGACAGGATGGGAGGAGATACTAAAGCTGCACCAGGGGAGCTTTAGGTGTGACGTCAGGAGGAAGCTCTTCACAAAAGGATAATTAGACCCTAGATTAGAATGGACTGAGCATGGAGATGGTGGAGTCCCCACCCCTGGTGGTGTCCAGGGAATGAATGGATGTGGTGCTCAGTGCTCTGGTCTGGGTGGCAAGGTGGGGATCAAGCCCAGGTTGGACTCTGTGGTCTCAAAGGTACTTTCCAACCTGACTGATTCTATGATGCTGTTCATTGATAATCCAGGTGTTCTCCCAGCACCTGTCAGGATGAATCCCATTGCTCTTGCCCAAGGTAAGCCTCTTTCAGCCATCAAGAAGTCCTGGGCTGCCTCACAAAAGCAGAAGCACAGGAATGTCCAATTCCTTCCCGCCAACCTGCAAAGCAAAACTAAATTTCTGAAATTCTTCAGAATAATCATTATTCTTTTATTTCCACTTTGTATAATTAAATCTTCTTTGGACTGGGTTTCTTCAATTTGTCAACTTCTCTTGAATTTCAGGTATGTGTGCCTGGGAAAGACTGAATCCTTAGGCTTCAAAGTTTCACAGCAGGACAATGGGATGATGCACCTCCAAAACACTCATAACAAATGAGTCTGCTCTCCTAAATTGAGGCTTTTATCTCTTTAGTCCATCCATCATATTTTGCTTGAATCTAATAGCCCAAAACGAGTGATAGTGAAATGTTTTGAGAATGCAGTATTTAAGCTTTATGTAGGGTTTTGGGGATGACCATTGCTGGGCATTTGAAGAAGGAATTCTCTGTTTCTCATGTATTCTCTCTCTATGTGTTTTTAAAGCAGGAAAAATACTAAAGGTAGAATGATTTCCTTTTCCTAATTTTTTAAAAAAATTACCATTAAAGCAATGCCAGGTAAGGTCACACAGATCCAGACTGTTTAAAACTTTACTGGTTGAATCACTAGGGACTTAAGAGAAAAAAAAAAGAAAAAAAAACCTAAGACAAAAAGTTAGGTTTTCATTTCAGGCATGAACTTACATCCCATTAGAAAAAGGACAAAAGTAACTTAACTGCTTTCCTGAATGGGATTCTATTTTATATTCTTCATCATTTCTTTAGCAAAGAGTGCAAACTCTTCTGCACAGGACAACACGAACCAGACAAGGGCCAGTTAATCTCTCCTTCACACGTGCTTTCACTAAACCTTTCCTTAGGCTATACAGGACTTTGATGCTTCTTTCAGGATCAGAAACGGGCCTGGGCACTACCAGGCTGTAACAAGGATGAAAGTAATGATGGCAGTGCTCACAGTTCAAGTCTGTGAACTTCTCTGTTCAGACTGCATGCCTTTTTGCCATGCTATTTCTCATCTGTCTTCCTCTGGGTTCATGCCTAACTCACCTGAGCTCCATTTATTGCTATTGCCAAGTATAAAAGGAGACCGATGGAATATTCACGGAGTCCTCATAGAGGTAAAAGTGAACTTCATTTATTCTCTAGATAGGTACATTCTTATAGAGCTTTTCCAGGATTCTCGTGGCAAACAATCTGCTATTGGTTACAACTAACTTATTTACAATATACACTTCTACGTGAATGGCTATATTCAAATATTGTGCCCGTCTCTATGCTAACTTCTCTCTGCCCTCATCCTGTGAACAGTGCCCGTTGTTTTTGCATTCCTTTCCCTGTTTACCACCTCACTGCTTGTTAGGTCTTCCATATCTCAGGCAGTTTCAAGGACACTGTCTGCCTTGCTGTGAGCCGGGTTGTGCAAGTATGCTTCATATAAAACATCATGTCCTTGCTCCGCTATAATTTTTCCTACAACTCCCCCTCTTTCTTTTCCACAACCCAGGCTGGGGACACTATTCACTCTAGTCGTTTACAGATACAAGATAACACACAACTTACCATAATTAATCCTACTAGTGCTACAATAAGAATTCTCTCCCCTTCTAGCACAAGAGTCTTTAGCAATCCAGTGATTCCCCAACTGGCCAACCAA
>VWYI01010785.1:663359-750488 GCA_013399455.1 Anthoscopus minutus | reverse complement strand
CACTCTCAGTCACAGGGCCAGGTTTGCACTGGCATAGAGTGTGTAGCAGAATTTGGCCTGGGTTGTGTAAACACCAAAATGTGTATATGTTTCCTGCTTCAGGTAATAATGTGCTAAGTTACTACTTTATGCACAGAGGTATGGAAACCTTTTTTTATGTTTTTCCCTCCCTCCCTCCTCTTTCCGTTCTATGATCCAGACACCACTAACTGTATGGAGTTGATGACTGGCAGACTTTCCAAATGTGGTAAGAACTTCCTTCCCTTCTGCCTTTTCACCTTCCCCAGCCCCTGCTGAGCAACATAATAATGCGCCGTCCTGTCCTGTTGCACCTCCTCCCCTTCCCTGTCCCTGCTCCCCCACGCTCTTTTCGAGACTCCCCACCCCGAAACAACCCACTATGTCTTTCACTCACCTGGAGGACACAAGCACATATCCCTTTTTCTGTTCTTCCCCATCCATGCACAGATGCACAGGTGCCACCACAGCTTTCCCCTTCATAGCACAGATGTATGGTGTTACACTTGAGATACCCTCTCTCACTGTAACCCAGGCCAGTGATTTTCTTTTTCTTTCCTGATTTTTTTTCCTCTTTTCTTTACCTGCTGCTGTTGATTCATGATTCTGCAGTCCCTTTTCTGCAGTGAAGCTGAATGCTGCCCTGCTAGCTGCTGTCTCCCTTGGTTTCCTGCTATTTGTTGAGACAGGAATGCAGTGTTATTTAACTCCATTTTGCATCCACCCCCTTCTTCCCCAGATGTCCTTGGAGTATGACCCTTTTAAATTCTCCATAAGACACACTGCATATTATGTCAAACACTTGGCTAAACTGTCATAGTTCCACTCTGGACTTGGGGAACGATGTTGTGTCCTAGCTAGAGGAGTAGTGAACCTACTGAAGAGTTGGAATTTTGCTAGGAATAAGAAAAAAAGTTTCCTGGAAAGCTTTCAGCTCAGCTTGCTTGGGCTTACATGAATTTTGGTTAATTTGTCCCTAGCCTTCCCTCCCTCCCTGCACACATGGACTGTATTCTTTCTTTCATTACTTGTGCCTCTACTCACTGCTCCAAATACAGCAGTGGAAATATGTAAATACTAAGAGAGATGTTTTTGCCTTATGATACATGTTTTGTGCAGAAAGATTCTATATGAGAGAGCTCTGGTCTCTTTTAGATTTCCATCCTGGTATCTAGGTTGAGTTCAGATGTCTCTGTGAAAGGGAAGACAAGATGTTAGGGAAGTGTTCACTGAGTTGGTGCTTCTCTCCAGCTGGACCTGTGGCTGCCACTCTATCTCTTTGTTAACTGAAGAAGGTTGTTCTGGAGCTGTTCTGCAGTCTGTAACTATAAAGGGAAGTTGTCACGGTGGAGATAATGCTAGATTTATGTATGTGTGACTAAGGCAGAATTTGGCCTGTTTCCTGTGTTTCAGGCAATCTCTTTCCCTTAAGATGTAGCTTTGCTGGTGGGAGTTTTTCCTTTTCTCTGAAAGGAGTTAATTTGATTTCTTAGGTGGCTTTTCTGATCTCAGGAAGACTATTTCAGACCTTCAGCTTCTTGAAGGCATCAGACAGCAAATCCCTCTTCTTCCTCAAGACTTTGTTTCTTGCCTGCAATCTGGCATTCCCACCATACAAAAATACTGAAAAGCTGATTCTGCTGATTGCTTACAAGTTAATTTACCTATAGAGATAACCAGCCAGTACCCTGCATTCTCTAGAGAGAGCATCACTGCTCACTCACAGTTCATGCAGGCCCTCCAGTTGTCACTGTGTCAGCAGCAGTCCAGCAAGGGAGAAAGAGGACAAGGTGAATACCAGCAGGGAGACTGTTTTGTGGCAGAAAAGAAGACAGAGAGAGAGAGAGAGAGAGAGAGAGAGAGGGAGAGAGAGAGAGAGAGATGAGAGACAGGATGGCCTATAGGGGTTCAATGAAGCTGCTTCCTTTAAATCACATTCCTGTTGGTGAACTCACAAACAGTGTAAGCAGTGGTGGCTGCACCATGCTGAATTCCCTCCTCATGTATGAGTAAAGAGCTGTATCTTCTGCTGGAGCTCACCCATGGTTTAGACAGGGGAGTGAAAGGGAACAATGTGAGCATTTAGGCAGTTTTTGGCAAAGCATTCCCTGTGGTTCTGAAGATGAGAATACCTCTGTGACACAATGTTTATCTAGTAATAACAAGTAGTGTATGAAAAACTGTGTTCTCTGGGGATTTTGTCCTGCTGTTCCATATTCTGACAGTCAGCACAGGAGTTCATTCTTGCAAAAAGAGTTAGCACTGTAGCAGGAAGAGCTAATCAGGTTCCTTAGGCCTGGCTCAGCCATGTGAAAGCTCTGGTGGGAATGAGGAACGTGTTTTTACCCACTATAAACCACTGAATGCTGTAACTAACAGCAAGGCAAATTTGTTTAGCCCTTTAAATGTTATCTCATCTTCTGCTAGCAGTGGCTGTCAGTCTGAGAAATTATTTTGCATACAGCCACTGGCATTGAGAAGCATGTTAATGTTGAACAGCCAAGGTTGGTCATAGCTGCCAATATCCAAATGACACAACTGCTGCTGTCTCAACCCTACCTGTGCAAACTGCTGCCAGCTTGTAGTATTTCACAATATAAGAGAATAATTTGCCTCATAATAAATTGAAATGCATGCTGGGGTGAAATATTTTATTATATGTTTCCACCCATCTCAGCAGGGGAATGGGCATTGGTATTGTAAAAAAGACTAAATTGGTTTCCATGAAGTCTGTTCATAAGATTAAATTTACCTTGTAAAAATTAAAATATTACATATAAAATGCAGCTGTAACCTGAAAAAATCTACAGGATTGATACCTTAGCTGATCTATTCCTGTGTGTATTCTCAGCCAAATCAGTTTAATGACAAATAAGCTTTACCACTTTATGTGCTGTCATTATGCCTTATAAAATCAGCACAGCTGTAAAAGGACAAGCTGGATTCTGTTTCTTTTGAAGCAGGATTGAGATAACTGTTTATTACCATCTAATCTGGTACTTATGTCTATCTCTCTGAAGAGTAGGTTGTATAATTAAGGTTCTAATAGGTTCTGCAGAGCCTTTACATTAAAAATAAAAACCAAGATAATACATAAACTGAAAAGCCCTTCAGCTTCAACCAGAAAGCTGGGAATTAGAAAGCAAGTATCATTCATTGTATATTGAACGCATTGGATCTGGAGCCATTGATACGTACCACAGAGAAGCCAATGGTGCCATTTCAGTAGTCCTTGGTCAGGAGTCTCTCCTCACAAACTTCAGTGACTTCAAGTCTTTCATGTAGTGAGCTGAGAATTTCTTTGGGTAATTGGTCTCATGGTAGGGCTGGTATGTAGCCTTTGATAGCTCCCCTTCCCTGCCATTCCCAGTATTTTGGAGTCCTTGGTAAGTATGTTTTGCCAAGGTGCTGGCTACTGGCAGGAAGCTCTGAAAAGCCTGCCTTATCCTTGACTTTACCTTCTGAGATTAACCCAGGAAGACTGTAAACTTCCCAGTCTTCACACTGCCACTATCTGAGGATGAATTTTACTTCTAAGTAAGGCCATCTTTGCTTGTTATTCTCCCTCTCTTACGATTCTTAATAAAGTTTTTGGTTACATCAGTGGCACTTCCATGGAAAGAGGATGATCATAAGAGAAGGGGAAGGTTAGTGTGGATAACTAGTGCAGCTCCAGTCAGTTCATGCTGTCATGTTAGGCACTGCACAACCATACACTCCTGCAAAATCTTGGACCATAACCATGTGCAAGCTGGAGAAGGCCTTGTGTTTACTTTTAACCTTTTATCTCATATTGCTGCTTACAACTGAAAACCTGTATTCCTGGCACCAGAGTTAAACAAAAAGCATTTTGGTTCCTTGTGGGTGCCAGTGGTTATCACCAAAATGATCTGATCAAACCAGAAGCATAGCAAATCCACTTGCCTTTCATATCTCACCAATGTATGTCTCTCAGACCTTTTGCTCCCAGTGTTTAGGACTTGACATTTTTCCTATTCAGAGCCATCTGATCTTGCTGGCCATGGCCAGTAGTCCTTGGCACACAGAGAACACGCTGCAGTAAAGGCTTCTCTTTGTAGCTCCCAGCAATCACAGTTTGATTCACACAGACACAAGCCCATGTCAGTAGCATTCCAATCTACTTGAGAAGTTAGGAAACCTTCTGTAGCTTCAAACTGGTAACATCACATCTGGGTTGCTGTTGTAGCCTTTGTGAGTGCTCATTTTGTAGCTTTGTGAGTGCTCATTTAGAGTGTTTTGTTTTTAGTAACAGCAGCAAATACCTGAACCTGGTGTTCTTGGAAGTGATCCTGACCCATATTGGCATTAGTTAGAGTAATCCTGCTTCTCAAAGTAGCTGTTTGATGGAAGAGGAAGCTGGTGATTTGCAGGCAAAAAGTTGCAACTGTTGGCAGAAATACTGGTGTCAAAACCTGCAGAAAAAACCACAGGTTGCCCTCCCAGCTTAAAGGCTCTTGTCAGCACTGACACATCATACGGTGGTCAGAACAATGGAGTTTTATTAACATTCCTGAAAAATGTGCTGGCTCCTGATTTTTCTGAGCATGGCTGACTCTCCTGTTCAAACTGTGACCCAGCTGAGAGCCAAAAGGAAGAAGACCCATCTGAGAGATCACATATTCAATCAAAATGGGTGTATTACAACAAGATAAGTCAGTGGTTCTAAAGAGTTCAAGCCAGGTTCAATCCCTGCCCTTCTGTCAGTATCCTTTGCTGTCCCAAGGAATGGCTGACTCCCTGCCTACTGTAGTTGTATGTCTTCAGTCTAGTGTTGTGTTGGGGAAACAATTTTTTTCAATTCATGCCTCATGTTTTTGCACTGTAGAAGAAGGTAGCCACAAAAAAGGCAACTTGGCACTAAAAGTTAATCCAGATGCAGTGAACTATTTGATTCATGTCAGATCCTATTTTGACAGCTATGGTTAGATTTTTACTATGCAGTACAAGATGTTTTCTTCTTTTTCTGTAATAATATCTAATACAGAAAACACAGATATCTCACTCTTAATTAAGATGACAGTGCTTTATTTATGATAGCCATTGTTCCAGGAAGCTACATGGAAATGCTTGCTGTACTAAGCTAAGTTTGAGACGGCCTTACCAGAAGATTAAATCATATTTTGAAGTGATTTATCAGTGAAAATGAGGAAGCAACATTTCACCAGCATGCACAGGTCATCTATCTCCTTAGGAAAAGGTCGAAGAACTTGATACCTATATCATAATATATGAATATCCATCTGACAGGAAAGATCAAAATAGTATTATTAAGTACCAATACATTTCTGACATTTTTATAGGCAAAAATTACAGGAATAAAGCTACAGAAATCTCTGAGAGAATGGGTAGCAACAGTCCTGTCATTTGCTGTGCCAGTACAGGTGTGGGTAATCAGTTTCCCCTCTCAGCACACACTTGTGCAGGCAGACTGGCAGATACAAAAAATTCGTGGGCTTAGACCTTTACCAGCCAATTTGCCAGAAAAGCACGACTCCACAACAGAATCTGGCATCTCTTCATCCCACCACTATCCTTGCCTGCTCTTTCAGTGCCACCAGCTGTCCAAATGAATGTATGATTCCCTCCTCTCCATCATCATGTCTCCTCTTTTGAGTGTTACATGGTGGTGCTGGATTGGCCGGAGCTTTCCATCAGTAACAGACACGTTTGGTTTCTGATTCCTTACTCATGCCTCTGCAGGAGGCAGCAGCAAGGAAATGGGTCTCAATCCTTTGGGGCCTTGCTGCCTGTGTTCACCATTCCCTGACTCAGTATTCCAGAGCTACCTGTCTCAGTAATACTGTGAGGAAAGGCTGAACTGGATCTCAGCTTCTCTGGGTGTTTATGAGAGTGAGAGAAAAAATGTACAAGATAGAGAATGGCCATCTGGATGCTAGACACAAATACTGGGCCACCCTCCTGTAGAGGAGATGGGATGTCTTAGGGGAGTAAGAACAAGAATGGGTTATAGAGCATTTAAATGTCAGGTTGGTTGTTCAGGTCTGCCCAGATGAGTAGCAACTGGAAGTTCCCACCTGCTGGTGGCATGGATACCTGTGCCAATGCTGTGTGATAACTTGAGTAATTCCTCAGTTCTGCAGTAATCCTGCAGACACTGTTTGCAGTTGGCATTTTTACTGGCAGAGTCTAAGGAAAGTAAGTCACCTTTCCCAGCTGCAGTTCAGGTTTCCTGCCAAGAAACTGGAGTAGTTCCCTGGACCTTGTGTCAGTAGTCACTGAGCTGGGTGAGGCATCTGTCTGATTTGAATTTATACAGTGCCTAGGCTGGGCCTCTTCAGTCTGGAGGGAGACTCCTACATGGTACTACAACTGAATGAAGAGGATGGGCCACTTTGTCTTTCTGCCCTCCCTCATTTGTTTCTGAAGGCAGAAGGGACTCTGCCAACAGAAATCAAGCAAACAGACCAAAAAAATGCCCTGTCTTAACAAAGAGGGCTAGGACTCTATAAACGTAGCAAAATGGATTTGAAGGGGAATGGATTATCACCCATTAAGGAGTGTTTTAATGCTTTACTTGAAAGAAGTTGTTTTTTTGTTACATGGTTCACTGAAACCACAGCTGCAATCAAAACAGAGCAACCTAGGGATGAAAAAGATGAGGTCTAAAGAATAAAGAATGAGTATAGGAGGAAAACCTCTGTAGCAGAGGCAGGTAAAAGACAATCAGAATGGATGTGAAAGCAACAGGGGAAGAAATAAGTCAGGTTGAGAAAAGGTGTCTCTTCCCACTGAGGACCTATATTTTCCAATTCACTTTCTCCCAAAGCCCAAGATATATATGCAGAAATCCAAAATATCTCAGCCAATATAGAAAGGAAAGGTAGAGGATAATCCCACAGATTTCATTGTTTTGTGCAACTTTTGTGTTCAGCACCACAAGGATTAGTGGATTAACAGTACATAGACTTCAGAGAGATGGTTTCACAAGAGAAGGAAGTGCCTCAGGGTTTGCTTCTGTGAAGTCAATGGGAATGTTGCTGTTTGCTTCAGTGAAAAGAGGGCTAAGTTTTTATCTGTCTTAAAAATGTTACAAAACAGCAGATTTTATTCAGTAACTGAAGCCTCCAGGCTTATCCTGAAGCTGCTTGTTCACCCACCTCCTGTTATATGTTCTGTGGAGGGCTGTGAGGGTCTTTACAAAGTCAGAACAGCATCTTTGCAAGGTGGATCCTTTCCTGGTGTCACTTGTGATGCCTGGAGTGATTTCCCTTATTTTCCCCTTTCTCTCTTACCTGGGTGCTCCATTTTCACTTGGCTTCTCAACGTGGTGACACCACTGGGGCTAGGTCAGACAGGCTGCCTAAGAGCAGCAGATGAAATACTGAGGACTGTGGGGGTTGACACAAACTACCTGCCCAGCTTCCTTCTATGTTTTTGTGTCTATCTCTAGCCCTGTTTCTTCCTTTTAGCGCTTTTTGTATTCAAATCCATTCACAGTTTTGACTTCTTTAATGATATTTGACTGTGACAGTGCTGCACACAGGTGCCCCTAACCAGTTCCTTCTCCATAAATATATTTGTCTCAGCACCCCTTCAATACATGACCCTTTCATAAGCTTCAGTGCTTGTTTTCAAACCCATTCCCTTTCCTCGTCTTGCAGCAAACAGCTCCTTGGTCTAACTCAAAACTGCACATATCCATCTCCTCCTAACAGACATAAACCCAATGCTCTGAGCCTCCCCTCTTGCCTCTGATCCTCTCTCAGTTTCTCACCCTTTCTACCCTTTACACTTTCTTTGCTCTGTGCTGACGAACATTTGCTCTCAAGGGGAAAGAAGACCTTAGTCTGTCCATGAAACACCAGGGATGTTCTGAAGAATCACTGAGCCAAACCTTCATCCCTGCCCAGAGGAAATGGGATGTCGTCTCACTTTCTGAAATAAGAAAGGCAGCCTTTTTGAGGCCCCCTGATGGACTTACAGGTGTAAGAGCCTATGACACATCTTGCACTGAATGCTAGGCATGGAAGACTGCTGAAAAACCTATTCTAATCCATCATCGCCTGCATTTTTGAGTCTTGTTTTACTGGATTTATAACCTCAAAGGGAACTGGGAACTAACAGGAGCAACACCCTGCACCATTTTCATGCTTCCAGCGTAGCTGACACATTCTTGTGTATCTCCAGCGTAAAAGTGTGAGGACTCCTTGTCTATCCAAAGAGCAATATGAACACCAGCCCAGCATCAGTTTTTCCTTGACTGCCAAGACAGGAGGGCATTACCTACTATTTAATTACAAGTACAAAAGACAAAGGAAAGGGTTAGTGAAATGGCCTATTTTAGTTTTCAGTAGCTTTCTAAACATCCCTAAGGATTTTCTTACCTCCCATTAAAATTTTAACTGAAAATGCTGATTGTAAGGAATCCAGTAGTGATACAGGCAAAGAAAAGTAGACTGTTAAATACTTTTGCTGCAATAAATCTCCAGGCACTTGAAAGCCAGTAGGGCATGGGGAGGAGAAAGGGTGGATGAAACATGGGCTGCATATTTTAGTAGGATGACTAAAAGTCCTGTATCAAGACTCAGCAAACACAAGATGTATAATTTCTAAAATGTTTTATTGCTCCATTCTTGCAAGCTGTACTTTTGTCACTGTTCCTGTCTATATGAAAACAAAAAACTTTCCCAATTCCTGCAGAGCCCTGCTTACTCTGCCCTCACCTTTCCCTCTAAGCTTTTAAGTAAACTGCTCAGCTGAATAACTAGAGATATTCCCTTACTCTTTTCTCCCAACCCAGCAGTCTTTTCCTCTCCAGCATTTTTTTCAGTGCTCTTTTTCATTCTCTCTGCTGACTCCATTTGCTTATGAAGATGAGGGGTCCAAAGCCACCTGAGAACCAGATCTGTCCACATTCCTGCATTCAAGGCTGAGTGTTTGCTTTCTTTTTTCTCTTTTCATTGAAAAATGGTATTCACCTAAAAGAAGTAGAAATTAGTCTGTGTAGATAAAAACGAGTCTGCACAAACCTAAAACAGTTTTAGGGAGGCTTAGGGAAATCTCTGATGTAGAAGTCATAGATGTGGAGCTGATATCCCCTCTCCCTAGCATTTGCATGCATGTGGAAGGGAACAGATGGAGATCAGGGAGGCCTGAGCCCAAAGTGACTGACTTTAGTGAATGCCTTTCTCTTCTTAGTTGGAAATTGAGATATGTGCTTTGCCTGGTTGGTTGTTTGTGCTCATCACTAAGGCTTCAGTCAGTTGGGTGAATGATACCCTTCCTCACATGGCCTGTTGCTATTAGCTTGAGTGTAACTAAGTGACAGAACCAGGGCAAGCAGAACATTAACCACAAAGCAGCAGGCGCAGGAAGTCAAGGAATGAATTCGATTAATAGAAGTCTTCATTGTATTTGCCAGCCATTTGACTTTTCTCAATGCTTGTTAACAAGCAGGGGAAAGCAACCACTACCTGGTTAGCATAGGGCAGGGAAAAAAAAGAGTAACAGATTCAGTTTTGCAGAGCACAACCATGTATTTCCTCTTTCTCTGGGTAAGACCCAGATGATGTCTGTATAGCATTTTCCATTAAAGAATGAGAAAGTACTCAACAAGCTCTTCAGTTGAATTGCTGTGCACAGAAAGTACTTGCCTGCTGTAGTTACTGGGTTGCATAGGTTTGGAATTAAAGGGAAGGGAAATACATTATGACCAAGCCGCTGGTCATAATGTATTTCCCTTCACTTTAATTCGCTTTAATTAGACACTGGTGGAAATGTCCACCAGTCTCTGTTATGAGGAAATCCTTTGCTCCTGACAGAATGTTCCCATCTTGGGGATGAAAGGTTCCACTCTTCACAGCACTCTACCACATTGAAAGGCAGATACAAGGAGTCCATTTCCTTCCGGGAGCTGGAGATAGAAATTACTTGAATTTGATAGAATGGTAGAGCCAATAGTCCCAGTATTGAGAAAACCATCATGGGGTTTTAATGATCATGAAAGGCATCACCTCCATGGTGTACATCTGATAAAAAACACCTTCAATATTCATGTTCAAAGAGTTTTGTGTGACCCTTTCTTTGATGGGCTTGATGGAGATTAATCCCCCAATTCAAGAAAATGAAAAGGGACTAAAAATTCCCAGACAAAGGCTACCTTTCCTGAAGTAGCTGGTCCCTTTCCCTCAGTAGCATCCCAGAACCCTTCCTCAGGTATGACCTTCCACACACCTTCTAACACAGAAGTAGATTAAGAGCATATAACCGTGCTGCCTGGAGGCCTACATGGCACAAAAGGCTGTATTCATGTGCCCAGTCCTTGTTAACACTGCAGCCCGATCTAGGGGCTGGCTTAAAGACATGTCTGTTCCAGTAGCACATAGCTCTGGCTCCTAACTGCCCTGGAATGCACGTCAGTACCATGGAGGTTGTGTTGTGGAGACAGCATAAATGCAGGACAGTGAGGTGGTAGGTCTTGACCCTGCCAGGTCCCAGAAACAGGCAGATGTATAACAGCCTGCTTCCACGTTCAGCATCTTCACTTCCAGGTACTTGTTTAGGGAGGATCTGAAGGTGCTTAGAACCCTGTGAGTGCAAACCACAGACCAGACATGCAGATGGCAACACTCAACTCAGCCATAGCTCATTTTCCAAATCATGCTTCCCTGGGACCACTCAGGTGCTTCAGGTCATGACAGGGTGGCAAGGAGAAACTCAGAACAAAATAAAATGCAAGGAAAGTCTAATGCCTGGTATAGACAGAGAGCTTAACAAGGCTGCAAAGTAAAAGCATCAATGCACAGCCACATGGAAATATCCCATGTTTTTAACAGCAGGAGTAGGATGGGATTTGCCTGTGTCCAGCATTACAGTTACTAACATTTCCATGTGGAGTGGCCAAGTGAATCCTAGTAATGGACTGACCTATTTCAGTCAGATGGTACTGTGTCCTCCTGCTGGGTGACACAGCAATGCTTCCCCACTTGGGAAAAAAATAGGAGCTTTCCCCTTGGTGCTTTATGCTCCCGGGTTCTTTATTTCTGTAGGTGTCCCATCCTAAACACTCTTCCTCTTCCTGCTCATTGTCTTCATCCCCCACACACCCCCACGCACATGGCTCTGGATCTCCTCATCATGTTCTTCTCGTTAAAAACCCCATTGTTCATTTGTTTGTTTGTTCTCTCTCTTTCTCTCCTCTTTTTCTCTCTCTTTCCCTCTCGTTTTTTTTTTTCCTTCTTTCTTTCTTTCTTTCTTTTTTTGTCTCCTCTGTTTTGTGTACCCAGGCAGCCCATTGAGTAACTTCTTTGACGTAATTAAACAACTTTTTTCAGACGAGAAGAACGGGCAGGTGAGCCATCCCCCCGGCACGCCAACCAAGCATAGCGCAAACAGCAAGCGGAGCGATTCCGGTTCTAATGACTATGGGTCTAGAGGAGACAATAAGTACCCTGCTGGCAAAGACAAGGCAAAGATGGTCTCATCAGTCGGCCTACAAGACCAACCTTAAATAAACACATAAAAAATTAAATAACTTAGAGAAAAAAAAAACAAACAAAAAAACAAACAAACAAACAAAACAAAACAAAAAGAAAAAAAGCAAGAAAGAATGAAAGAATATTCCTTAGCAAGCTAGCCTCTAAACTAGAAGGATGTATATACCTTGCCACAACAGTACAAAACTGTCTATAGACAAATTTTGTATGAAGGAATGACTGTATATATATACATATATATATTTATATATGATATATAATATATATCTCAGAAACAAACACAAAAACAAACGAATGAAAGAATGAAAAGAAAAGAAAGAAAAGAAAAGGTAGCACAGATGACAAACCCAGTTCACCAGATCTTGGGTTGTGGTTTTTTTCGATTGGTTTTTTTTCTCCCTGTTTTTGAATGCTTTGCTTTTTTTTCTCCTTCCTGATTTTTTGTTTTTTTGGGTTTTTTTGGTTTTGGTTTTCTTTTTGGTTTTTGATTTTTGGTTTGGTTTGGTTTTTTTTTTTTGTTTTCTTTCGTTTTGTTTCTTGTTCTGTTCATGCTCTCTCTGTGTTTCTGACGACACCACTTGTTTCCGCTCTGCTACCAGGAATTATCCCGAAAAGTTAACATGTCAGCCACGGCTTCACCTTCTGTGCTCTGCGGACACTTGTTGACGGAAGGCAACCGATGTAGACTGTCCAAGGACCAGTCCTGTTTGAGGTTCCCAGCCTCCCCTCTCCCTTCAGGAAGTGGGCTTCTCCCCCACTTCTCCCCAAACACCTCCCCAGTGCACGCCTGGTTTTTTTTCTCCCCTCTCTTTTTCTTTTTTGGTGCTCCACAAGAGAGATCTGCTCAGTTATGGGATTGCAGAGTCTGGGCTCAAAGGAGGTTGCAAATTGTTGGAGTGAATTATTTACCCTTGGCAACTTCTGTCCGCGCAGGTGAACGCAGCCCGGAGAGGGAGGGTGTGGGGAAGGAGACGGGTGTAGCGGGAGCGCAGTGTTCCATGAATCCAGAGCGCGTTCTCATCAGAAACCAGCCAGGAGCAACTCACAACTAAGCGTTGAACCAAGACAATATTGGGGAGCTTCATCACGGGATTTTCTTATATTTTTTTTTTTCTCCCCACCACCTTTTCCTTTTCTTTTGCCCTCTTTTTTTATATATACATGTATATATGTGTGTATATTTATGTATAAATATACATGCATACATATATATATATATACACACACAAACTAATTGGTTTTTTTATACTGTATCATTTTGCTTTTTAACCTGCTGGAAGGGGAAAGGAGTAAACATAGGAGGGAGAGGGGGTTCAATGAATAAACACATACAAACAAAACATTAAAACTTAGGGAAAAGGCAACTTCTGGTAGCAAAGAAGAGGGACAAGACTCTGCCAAGGACTGTCTCTCCCATCACCAGGCACAGTTGCCACTGCTGCTACTGCTGCTCCTCCTTCGACACCTTCCTCCCCATCTGTCAACTCCCTGCCACTGTGCCACCGTGCTGGGACCTTCTTCAACCAGCTGGATCCTCCACCACACCCTGCATTTAGAGGCAATTGTTGTGTTGCTAGTGCTGCATTGATATCAGTATTATTATTTCTTTAAGTCACCAGTTTCATTTGTTGGCTTGGGTAATTTTTTTCTTAAAAAAAAAGGAAAAAAGAACAAAAAAAAAGAAAAAAAAAAGAAGATGAAGAGGAGGACGAAAACAGACTTATATTGGGTTTTATTTCCTCTGTGTGTATGTGCGTGTGTGTGCAAAATCACTGGCACTTAGTTCATCAGAGCAAGACAAGGTGGAGTCAGGGCAATGGGAGACTTAATCACGAAGCTACTGTAAACTTTAAAATTTACTGCAAGATATTTTTATAATGTTTTGGTTTTGGTTTTGGTTTTTTTTTTTTTTTGAAGGGGAGGAGGGTGGGATTGGGTGGATGAGGACCTTTTTTTGTGTTTCTGTTATTAGGTCTTGGTTATTTATATATACATATATATATATTTAAAAAAATAAGCTGTTAGATATATCTTCTGTTTAATAACTGTGTAGAGGCAACATTGATTCTTATTTATTTTGCGGGGGAGGGGGAAAAAAGACACAGAAAACTTTTAAGTGTTCATTTTGTGACTTTGAGAAAGAAGAATTGCCGCCTTTTTTCCTCCTCCTTGAGAGTTATGTGACCAAGTGTAACTTATTCTGGCCCAAGCTCAAAGGTTAAACAAACAAAAAAAACGTGGTTTTACGCGTGGAAGACAAAACACAGTGAGAAGTATTTCTTGACTGAGATTTTAAGAATGTAGGCTTAGCATTAGTGTTCAGCTCTTTTATGACCTTCGATTGCTGCTCGTTGGGTTCCTATGGGTGTATGTTGTATCGCAAGATTTATTTTTTTTTAATGATAATGTTGGATGAGTTCTTTTTTGTTGTTGTTGTCGTCGTTGGTTTTTTTAATCATTTTTCCCCCTTCTTGGACCAGTTTTACTTGTACATAGGTTTGAAGATTAAAAAAGAATTTTTAAAGACACAACTGGGGCAAAGACCTTTGACTTCTGCCCTGTTTCCCCATTCCCCCAAATGGGAGGGACTTATTTTCTTTTTTTTTTCTTATTTATTTATTTATTTATTTATTTATTTTCCCTATTCTTAAACTTTTCTCTCTCGTATTGCTGTGTGCATGTCAGACACCAGGGGGTGATGGCTGGGGAGGGGGGGAGGCAAGGGGGCAGGAGAGGGGGGCAGTTTTAATTGCATGACATTGCTGTAAATTAGTCTCTTTTGCTTTCGTTGTCTTTCCTGCCTCTGCCCTCTCTCTACTTCTCCTCCGAGCTCCCCTCCCATCACCCCCGTCCTTCTTTTCCCTCTTTTCTCTTCCCTTGTGTATAGATTTTGATGCTTCTGTTACATTGTACCTCTACAAAAGGCTGGGATTTCAATACAAGATAATAATAATAATTTAAAATTACCTATATCAGCAAAACCCATGTGGTACAAGCAGGAAGGGGATTACCTACACAAGATATAAGAATAAATGAAAGCAATACCTCTTGTTATCCTTCCTATTTTGTACTTTGAAGACACACACGCGCGCACACACACATATACAGACACAAACTGACATTATTTAATGGTTTGAAATGGACAAAAAAATCTGATGTATCCCTTGTTAAATAACTGTGAGCAACTTTAGTTCAAAAACCAATAAATTCATTCAGTAAAGATACCAGCTGTTGAGTGTCCTGTTTATGTCCATGAAAACAAACTTCTGGCCAGTGCCAGAGCCAGTTGAGTACCGTGGCCCGGCCTCCTGCACTGAAGGAGCTGAAGGAAGAACTAACACCAGCATCCAAGGAGCAAGGACAGCTCAACCCTGTAGGCCTGGCTTTCCACAGGAACGTGTTCCAAAAGCTTACTCCACATTTCAGAGCAACCCCGCTCGCCTCAGCGTCTGGTCTGGATGGAAACCACTGCAGCAAAGACTGTGACTGCTTGTGATTGTTCTCCTCTCTAACCTGAGCTTCTTGCGTTGCTTCCAGATTTAGCTGTAGGAAGGATTTCTGCGCCCTCCATGCCTGAAACACTCAGTCACATACATTTGAAAAAGCCGCTCAGGTACGTGTGGGTCTGGGATTTGTTGCTGGTTGGTTGGACAGTCCGTGTGGCTAATGGTTTGTCACACCGCTCTCTGTTCCTTGCCTCTGGGTTTGTCACTGCACCCAGCACTTCCCTTCCTGGGCATCCCCGGGAAAAGCAGGTGCTTCCCACACGGCCAGGGAGAGCAGGGCAAGCCCAGGCCCACAGCAGGGCCACGGCGCTGGCCCCGAGCATGCCCTGGCCTGGCCTCGCCCCAGCCTGGCCAGCTCCAGACATGTCCCCCTCGTGTCCCCTCCCGTGCGCCCTCTCCGGAGCTGCCCTGGCCAGGCCAGGCAGGGTTTCCCACCAAGGGAGGCCATGAGGGGCAGGCACCTCCCACCAGGCAGGAGGAGACCTTCTGGAAGGTTCTGTGGTGCTGCCTCGGCCTCAGGGGTGCTCTGGGGAGCCTCTGCCCTGCCAGGCAGCAGCCATACAAAATGCATTCTCATCTAGGAAAGAAACAGGGTGTTTATAGGGTCTGTGGGGGATTCACTGGTCTGCTAAAACTGAAGGGGAGTGAAGGAGTTGACAAAGATGAAAAGATGAGGAGAATCACAAGTGCTGCAGGATTTGGTCTCTCTAACACTGGAAACCAAGAACTGGGAAGTAGCTGTATATCATTTGCATCTCTGTAAGTTAAAGGATGTGCTGGGTTGCATGTAAGGGGAAATGGGATTTAAGTGCTTCTTTTTCTGTTTCGCTCTCTCTACTCTTTTCAGCAGTGTTCATGAACTTATATGATCTGTTCATGTCTCCAGTACTATGTACAGTTACCATCCCCAGTACTGCTAATTATGGTCTTCAAAAGCTATAAGAAGAAAATAATGAGATTTTGCAAAGTGGAAGACCTCATACTTAAGGCCTGCCCACATTTATTCATATTACCATCTGTAGTGCATAGGAGGGGCTGTGCTTATGACCAAATTGAGTTTATATTTAAACTGTTGTCCACAAAACACCCTTCTTATTTTATAGCTTAAATCTGAAAGCAAGTAGAAAATGTAGCTGGGGATCTTGGTCTGCCTCTGTGACTGAGGCAGCTGGGATTGTCTCTGCTGCCAGGGGGCCTACTGTCCTCATCCAAACCCCATCCCAGGTGATGGATGACGAGATGCTGTGAGCTGTGCCACCTGCACTTCATTAGCTGAGGTTCTGAGCTCTGTAGCTCTTTGGGTCTCTTGGAGAGTTTAGCTCTTTGGACCCAGTAGCTGTGAGAAGCAATTTTTAAAATTTTAAAGGTTAACACTTTTAAAATTTTAAAGGTTAACAATACAATAAATAACAAAATACAATAAAAGACTGAATAAGGACCGGGAGCATGGAACTAAATTGCCATGTGCTTATTTACAAAATGGATGCTCTAATTTTTATACCCTTGGCCCCTCCCAAAATCCTCAGTCAATTCCTTCTCTGCCGTCCATCGGTGGAGATCACTTGCTTACAACTTGGTTGAAGGTCAGATGTTGCCGTACCACGCCTCCTGGTAACCAGCTTGCCCTCCCCAAATGCCCCGACCACTGACAACAATATAAGGGGGAAGGGGAAGAGGACTATGGGGAGAACATACCAAAATAAAATAACTATGCATCTATAAAACTTCTTGTAACCTACACATAATATTCATCTCTTAATTGTGAGGGCCAACCAATCGCAATACCCATCTATAACAGTAGCTAAAAAATTTCCTGCATTTAAAGTTCACCTGTCTCATTTCCTCTGGGTGAAGCAACGCAGCGTGGGACCTTCCAGGAGGAAATTGAAGACGAGGAATTTGTGTAATATTCCAGCTGGCATTTTCTCTTTGTCTGGTTTGCAAGTGGATGTTAGTTTAGACACATGTGTACATGAAAAATGTGTTTGTGCTTAAGGTGAACAGTTTTTAATTGAGCCAGTACCTGACACGTGCTGTATTGAGCAATAGATGGTGTATTTGCATCAATTGAGCAGCTGAGCCCACAGTCAGGAGGGTAAATCTCATTGCCACATGTCAGTCTAGGGGCTGAGAAAGAGGTTAGTTGTGTTGGAAAGCGCTAATGCAAATTGTCCAAGCTTTTCAAACAATGCCTGACAATCTCCTCAGCAGTCAGGCTGGCTTTAATGAAAGTGATCGGATGCAAATGACTGAGCTCTAATGGCTCTCACTGGGCATAGGCAAAAACAGCGTTTGTAAAGACAATGAAACTGCGTGAGGCCTCCAGGCAGTGATAATTCTGTGCCCTCTGTTACAAGGTATGGTTTCTTCCGGATCATTCAGACTGCATTTACCCATCAGGCTCGGACATTTTCTTAAACACGGCAGCAGAATGCCCACGGGGATTGTGTTCTGTAGGGAAGTCTGCAGGACTTGTCCCCCCGCCGTTGCTTTATTTTAGCTGTATACAACCGATTGCCTGTGCGCTCCTCTTAGATGGGCTGAGTGTTTTGGTGAGGAAGAGAATTAGCTCTGAGTTTCTTATTATAGGGAACAACAGGGAGGGAAGAGAGACACTTGTCTAAAAACTAGAAAGTATCTCAGTTCTTTGTTGTACCCTTTAATCTTCTTATTTTATTTAAAACCACTTCAACAGCTGCAGCTCCTGCTTAATTTGGAGAACAAAACCGTAGTAGTTCAACTGTCTGGGGATACTTGAGGCCACAAGTGGAAGGGAAACCCACATTGAGGGCAAGTCTTTTCTTCTTCTAAATGCACAATTTATTGTGGGGGTTATTTTTAGTCCTGTAATCTCACTGAGTGCTGCTGAGAGAAACTGTGCCAGGCAGGCTTTGAAGAGCTTGAGAAATGGGATTTCCTGTTCCACCGGCTCAGCGCTTACTCTTGCCATTGTCAGGAGCTATTATCTCCTTCTCGCAGCCAAAGGAGATAACACAGCTTCAAGGTCAGGGAAGACACAAGCTTTCATCGACGGCATTAGCAGAAGTTTGCTTGCAGCCAGGGTGGGAGTTTCTGGTGTAGCCAGGGACCTCTGCCTGGACAGAGGTTCACCTGTGGATCACAAAGCCTTAGAACAGGCTGCTCATTGCTGTGTCCCTCTGGATTCTCAGTGCCACCAAAGTGGGCACTGCACAGCATCTCTGGGCAGCATTTTCCATGAACAGCTGCCTGGGAGAAGAGAGAAATTTCTTTCTCTGCTCCACAGCTTCTCGTTGATCTGTTCTTTGTTGCACCTTCTGTGCTTCTGCAAAGTGTTCTCTCTTATGTGGACATTCCTGGGTCTGGAAGGCAGTACTGGTCCAGCCCTGGGAATGGGACACATTTCTCTCCATGTTGTCCAGAAGAGAAGGAAAACAGATCAGTCTAGGGAAATAGCAAGTTTTGGTGTAAGAAGGTCTTCTAGGTTCTAGAAGAACTGTCAGAAAAAGCAGCTGTGTTTTCTGTAAGATCTCATAGGCTCTTGAAAAGTATTCACATGAGGCGGTGGCTTTAAGTTGCAGTGTCTCTTCTGGACAGTTCCTCTGTGGCACATCCTTGTTCTCAAAGAAAATCAGATTTCAGAATGGATGAAACTAAGCTGAAACAAGGCAGTCCTGACTCACACTTACCTGGAATTAGATTCCAGGGATATGCTGTTTGTGACAATTGCCTCAGTCAAGTCTTGTTATTTATGAGATTCACAGTTGGGGTAGTGATTTCTCTCCTGTCTGAAGCAAATTACTTTGGTAGTCCTAGTCTGATTTATTGAATTGTGCTGCTCAAAATTAGGTGCAAGGTTGTATCAGGGAATGTATTGGAGCTACATTCATTAGGGATGCTTTGAGGATGTGTGAAAAGCCATTTGTAGGACTAGGTAACAGCTGGAATCCTGGCTGAGACCTCTCTTTATGGGAATACTCATGAGCTCCAGTTCACATAGGGTTCCTGATCTAAAATCTTGTGCATAAGTGCAGCGTAGGAAGTTGTTTATCTCTGCCCAAGAGCCTTCAGTTTTAGCATCAAGTTGCACAAGAACAGAAATGGGTATGGAGTAGGTAGAGCTTTGTGTTCACAGAAGATCCTAAAAAAAATAAGGCCTTGGGACTAAAGTGTGGTCCTAGCTATGTGCAGTTTTATTAAGTTTGATGCACTAGCTCTAGCTTTTATCCTGTTGCTAGCCTGTAGGGCTTGGTTTTGTTTAGTGACCCAAACAAGGGCCAGCTGCAGCCATTGACTTTAAAAAAATTAGTTCTAAAAGCTGTTCTGCCAGATATGTTTGGATGTGCATAGACTGTGGGTTCATACAGAGGTGTGGACTCAGATACACCTCTGATGTTCAGTTTCAGTGGAGTTGCACTGCAAATTTGCTTTAGCAAAAAGGTTGAAAGAGGAGAGCCTGACAGAACGTAAGCCAGAATGAGGAGAACTGTTGCCAAAGGATTTCATTCGGGAAAAGGGAAAAAAGAGCTTTTGTCAACTTAAGGTGTATTGCCCTGTAATGGGAAGGGCTCACTACTTGTTGAGCTGAGTATGTAGCTAAGTTTGGTCTCTGGTTCACTGTCCCCTGGCTGTTAGTGTGCAGTTCCTGCTTGCATTTGCCTGCTCCATCTCTGGGGGAGAGGGACAGAGTCAGCCAGAACACACAGAACAGCACTGGCCTGTCCAACAGCTTTACCACAGCCCCTGAGGTGTGAGTGGCAATGGATAGAACCAAGTGCTGTGGTGTCACTTGGAAATACAAACAGTGTGTGTTGCATGGATATTGCAGGAACATAAACTTCCCAGTCTGCCTGTTGCTTCCACAGCTGCTGCTGCTCTGCTTTCCACGAGAGAGAATTGGAGAAACATTTTGTAGTATGCAAAAATCCTATAGAGGGACAGAATATGGTGTCACCCACTACATGCTGTGTGAGGTGATGAGGCAGTTGTGCTACAGAGCTTTTGTGCTGGGCCTTGAACAATGCCCTGCTGATTATCTGGCATGGAGAACAATGTCTAGAATACAGGCTTTTCCTCGGAGAGGACAGGGCAGCAAAGACACTGTCTTTTCTCTCTGCTTCCCTACGACTTTTACAAGCTGTATCATGTGCCAGCTGTCAGTGGTGCTGTGCAGAGGCAGATTTAAGGGAGAGAGAGGGGTGGATGTGGGTGGATGTGCCTCTCTCCAGCCTGTGTAGCTTCCATGTAGCTTTGCAGAGATATGGCGGCATTCACTGGGTCACAGCTAAACCTCAGAATCTGCAGGAGGGGAAGAACCAAACACAGCCCTGTCCTGCTCAAAGAGAAATGTCAAGTAGAGCCCACTGCCACAGGAGCCTGGACAGATAAATACTGTGGCACATTATTGAGGTGTGTTTCTATAGCACACAAAAAACAAGAGTCTGTTCTGGTACTTGCAGCAAGGGACAAGCTTTCTCTATATAGGTGTGACAGACAAGGAGAAGGAAAAGAGGTATCTATTGTCCATTTCATACAGATTCAGGAACTGACAAGGAAAGCAATTCAGTAATTCACTCAAACGAACTCAGTGGCTTGGGCTGAAATTTGAATCCAGATATTAACCTGGCAACAGCAAATTCCAGTGACCAGGTCTGCAAACCTTCGCAGAGGCCTAGTCCCAAAGACAGGGTCTTTCATTTCTCAGCACATCGCTTTGGCTCTTTTCAGATACAAAGGCTACATTTCTATCTTTGTTAAATGAAAGGAAAGTTGTTTGGGCATTTCTGGTCTTGCTTGTGGGATGGAACCAAGATCCAGTGTGGTATCTGCCAGCTGAGAGGCTGCAGAGGAAGTCTGGATCATGCAGACTGTCCCAGTTTTGCAAGCAGCGAAACAAGTGCTCACCTTTCGGAAGCTAGAGTCGCACAGTTTGTGATTTGTGGGTGATTCTGAGCTCTCTGTACCTTTGTCTATGGGGACTTTCATGAGTGTCTGTTCTTATGAGGGTTCTTTGATGACAAGTAACTTGGGAGCACGGGCTGCAATTTTTTCCTTACTTGGGAAAATTAGGGGTTCATTTACAGGTTCCTTCTCCCCTTCCAATATCTGCTTGTTTCTGCAAAACTTCTGAGAACTTTGTAATTGAATTAAAACTTTTACCTGTCTTCCAGGCTGGTTATAAACAGGCAGCAGTTAAAAAACTTGGGGTAGGCAAGAAAAAGGGACAGGCAGATGGAGTCTTGCTTAAGGTTAATTCATTTTTTGACCCCTGGCTTTAAAAAGAGCCCATGTTTTCAATCCTTGGGCCAGCAGACTTTCACTGCAAAATAAAGTAGTGCTGTTATGAAGCACCTGAGTTCTTTATCTGAGAAGCACCTGGATCAGAAATGAATGTTAATCCAGTAATAACAGATAATTAAACAGTTCTAATGGGGGTTTTAATCTCTCTTCTCCAGATGTAGTTTTATTTCTGGCCTTCATCAGGGAGATTATGATGGAGCACAGAGGGTTTCTAATCCAATCAAAATTCCTTAATGGATTGGAGTATTTGTTGTGCTTTCACATTTCAGCAGTGGTTACACCACAAGATTAACTTCATTCACAAGGTTGGTGTCTTGTTACTAAATTCAATGTACTGGTTTGATGCAGGCAAAAGAAAGGTGGGAGGGCAGGATACAAATGTGTCCTGTATCTCTGTGCTACGCAGAATTGCTTGGGACCAGGCTTTGGGATTGAGGTGACACCTTGCAGTCTTTCTGGTGCCTCAGTGCTGACTTTGTGTGAGCTTGAACAGATCTACCTTAAGCCGTGAACTCCAGTAGTGGCTTTGTAGTTGAAAATCACCTGTGGAAGGAGCTTTACCTGTCCAGCTGGGAACTCTGTGTCTGCTTTCTTTTGCCCTACAGGCTGTGTAGATTCTTCCCGAGTGTCTTGGCTTCAAATTGAAATTTGCAGGATGCTGACAAGTGCTGGCTTGCAGTGCCTGACTACCTTCCTGCTATCCACTTCCTAATGTCGTTCTCTGGGAGTGAAATGAGGGACTCCATGCACAAACCTTTTTGTGTCAGTAGGTGCAAATTCAAGCGGGGAAAAAAAAAGTTTTTTTGCTCTTCTGTAGACCATGTCACTGGTATAATAATGAATCACCAATGATGTTATTGAGGTCTTGATGCACACCTTGTTTTAATATTTGCTTGGAACTACCCATCCTCACATGCTGGGTCCATGATGCTCTGATCACATCACAGCATCTGCTCTGTAGATTTCACTTAAGCCAGTTTAAATCAGTTTTAAACTGCTAAAATTATTCAAATATGTGTATTATTATTTGTGCGCTCTCTCAAAAATATTCTTAAAGTAGCTGAAGTTTTCACAGTTCTGCGGGCCTTCAATTTCTCTTGTGCTTCTTGTATTTACTCCTGCTAAGACAGATTTTATAGACCCAAGGATTCAAATTAACCTTTCTAAATTGTCAAGTGTCAGTAAACCTGGCTGAAAAGAATTCTTTCTGTTACAGGTTTTACATAGATTTCAGGTAAATATATTGGGTTATCCAATGCCACTTTCCTGTTCTGGATTATCTTTTTAAATAGAGCCAGGCACAAGGTTCTCCATATGAATAAAAATAAATAGTTTAGTGGGATTAATTTCTGTATTAAGAGCTATTTCTTTGTCTACTAGATTTGACATGAGAGAGGTAGCTCTTCTGCCTAAGTTTAGATGCTTAAGAACAGAAGGAATATTCCCTGAGATGATTTTGGGAATTAATCTTACAGAAATCAGGTTTTTGTGTTTGATACTTTGTCAAGTGCAATTAAGAGGAGGGAAACAATTAATTTAGGAAATTTCATCTACTTGGAATTAGAGCTGTCAAGTAAAGGCCTTTCCTAAAGGAATTCAGCACACACACAAAGGATCAGAATGGGACTCTGTAACAGCCATGTGTCCTTGCAGGCTTGGATGAGTCTGTGGTGCTGGAGAGCTGTGCAGCCTTTCTTCTCTTTCCCAGACTGGGAATTCACCTCCAACTCTTGCACTGGCATTTAAGCCCTTTGGGAGGAACCCTGGAGTATTCCATTGGTTCAGAGTGGGAGTTAAATTAGTGGCTGGTGCCCAGGACCAGTTTGTTTTCCCTGTTTAGGTTGCCTTTCAAAATCCTTGAGGACAGCACTTGCTTCAGGGCAGGTGTCTTCTAAGCCTTACTGATGTCAGGTTGAAGCAGTGGTTTCACAGAAGCTGAAATCCTCTGTGAGGTGGCATTTGCCCTTTCTGTATCTGAGCTGATGTTGCAGTGGGTTGCTCTCCACTGAGCACAAAGCCTGTCTAGCCCAGGCCCTTTCTACTTTTTCTTTTGAATTATCCCAGAGACCATTAAAAGGAGGAGGAGGTGGTTTATGTAAAGGGCCCTCCACCACTTTGTGAGAGAATGTGAGCTATCTGCACTGGTGGGATGTGGGAAAGCACCAGAGCATTTGAATGCCTCATTTTTAGAAATAATGAAAATAATTAGCAGATGACAACATAAAAACAAGTTTAGCTGGTGCTGCACTTTTTTTTTTTCTTATTTTGGCTAGACAAAGCTCTCTGAGTGTTCTCTCATCTGGGTGCTTGGCTACATCAATTTGTTTTCTCTGAATCACATGCTAACCTAGCTTTGAAAAGTCTTATTGTTCATGTCAGCTGCCACAACCAGAACAGTTCTGTCCACGGAAAGAACAGAGACCCCATTAGGACACTGAGGGTTTTCTGCCAGCTGTTTGGTGTTTTTCTCATGTTATATCATCAGTTCATTTGGAAAGATTTCATTGTTCTGCATGCAGCTTATTGTGTAGATACCAGATCTGTCTTGAAATCCTTCAGGTACTGGGTTTGTATTCAGGCACTGGTACTGGCACAGCAGCATAGATAACTCAGCCACACTGAACCCTGTGCTGTGACTACTGACAGCCACTGGGCAACAGAACTGCATTTAAACTGCCTGGTATTGCCATTTGTGCTACAGGCACAAACATTGCTTTCATTTGTTTCATGGGTTTGAAAAGAACAAAACAACCTACTCCTCTGTCTGCAGTGTAGATAATGGAAGAGTATGTCTGGATTTGAGTTCTTTCTTGTTAACAGCTGAAATGGTGAGCTAATGATTGGCTGGGACAAGTTCCATGACGGATGTGAGCAGAGGCTTGTGGCTTTGATGAGATCAGCATGCTTAGCAGGCTTCATAAAGCTGGCTTGTTCTTTTTGGGATGGCTTGTTGCTGTGGCACTCCTTCAATCTCCTGCTGCTGCACAGGAGCTCATTATTACCTGGCAGCATCCATCTTTAGCCCCTGACCACTTCCAGGAGCATCCTGGCATGCACATGTTTGGCCAGAACTGGTGGTACCTCAGGGCTCCCTCTCCTTCCTCCGATCATCTCGTTCTTTTCTGGTTGAATTTTTAAACTCTTGGTTAAGAGGTTGTTACTCACATGTAAAATGAGTGTGCTCTGTGGGATCTGAGACTTGTAACTTTCTGCACTTCCCAGACAAGGAAGAAGGGCATAGCTCTGATTTTGCTGGGTTGAAGTAGAAGATGCCTGACTCATTTTCCACTTCCAAGCTTGCCACTTCAGGACCTTTCTTAGGGCTGGGGTGAAGCTGCCTCTCTGATCTCTACACAGATTCACTCCCTTGAGGTTAAAGCTGCACATGGCTGTTTGTGCAAAAGATGGGGTGGCACTGCTTCTGTGTCCCTTTCCTGAATGGGAAGCTTGCAACAGACACAAGCTGCTGACTTTGGTGCTTGCTTACCTGCTGCTGCTGTTTACTCCAGATGGCACAGATAAATAAATTCTTTTCCTCCTGTTTTTTATTTACAAGCACTGAGGTTTGGATTTCCTATGGATGCTGCAGCCTCAAAGACTCAGAGATAATGACAAAATAGAGGAAAGTTTCAGCTTGATACATTTCACCCTATAAATTTATATATGCTATAAATTTATGCAACCTCAGCCCTTCAGCACATTACTTGTGTTTGCAGAGCACCAAATGTCAAGAACAGGATGCCTCCAAACACACATGGGACAGGTGCAGGGTCTAAGTCAAAGACTTCAGCCCTGTGAAGCTTGTGCCTTGCTGTGGTTTTAGGTCTGAAAGTTGGTCAGGGATTATGCACTGGCAGGTTTAAAGCTCAGTTTGGCAAGGCCAGGCCTGCCAAGGGCATGTGAGGGCACCTGCCATGGCACGGTGAGGCTATGTTTGCCTAGATGGTTCAAGGTGTTTTTCTAGTAGTTTGGTTATTTTTCTGTGGTATTTTATTTATTTAGCAACACTCAAACCATGGTATGGTCCGTCATGATCACTGGGGACAGGGAGCATTGACTGAAGTGCAATTAAGTAGTCTCTGTTGTTCTAACAGCACTTTAAACAATTTACAAAGCGTATTTAAAGTAAGAATATAATTGCATCAGTGTTAGAAGGCCTAAGCCTGCTAGTCATAGGTGAATTCAGGCTCAGTGCTCAGTGTGCGCATTGGTGACACGTTCTAAACATGGGAGGAAGTCACTGACTAGCTCTGAAGGCTTAGTGGCAATTCTGTATCTAAAGTTTCCACAGTGTAATTCAGTAACCACTGAAATACCCTCGGATGCCTCCAGGCTGAGCTTTACAGTAACACTTACTCCTCACAAGAACATTGGTGTTGGCACTATTTCAAGGTGTTTTCCTTATTCCCACTGCTAAACCCAACAAGATAGGCCACACTAAAACAGGATTCATTATTTGTGTTCTTGTTAACTACTTGTACAATATAAAGCGATTACCCTGGCAGATGAAGCGCCCGTGCTTCAGGAATATCAAGTGCCTGCAGAGTGAAGCAGGGACAGCTGCCATGAACAGCAGGCTCTTCCAGAGGTACTGTGGGACTGCTCTGCTCTCCTGGCAGCTCAATTGTTTGCTGCTTAGAGGCAACACGTGCATTCCCAGACTTGCTATGAGGTTCTGCCAGTTCTCCTATGGGAAGCTAAGGCAGTCACCCTTATGTTTGGCACAGACATCAGCATATTGTGATTGGAAGCTCAAGAGCTGGAGCCTGGTCAGTCTTTCCAGGGTTGAAGTGCCTCTTGTTCAAGTCAAACCTTTCTCAAATGCTTCAGCTCTAAATGGTCTTTCAGAGAACACAACTGCAAATGCATGTAAAGACAGGAAGATCTTAAGTTACCAGAAACCACTTTGATTTGAGTGGTTGTTTCTTGCTCTCAGTTTCTTACCTTGAGCTTTACTGTGTTCTCAGGGGCAAGCAGCAGAGGAGCCTTACCAAGGGCACTGTTCTGACTGCTTCTGCTGGCCTCTGGTTTTCTCTCCAGACTTTAGTGCAGGGAATTATCATGGAAAGGCTCACATCAGCATGAGGACTGAGTGGGAATATTTGTCTGGCAGAAGACGTGGTGGGGGAGGACTGCTCTTGAACAGCCTGTGTTAGCAGCACCCAGCCAAACAGGTCAGTGAGAATGCAGCACAACTGGGAAGAACCCACAATCTGGAAACAAATAAGTTTGGCAAGTCTGGCATCACAAGGTTTGAGGTTGTTTTCAGCCCCTCCAGCCAGCCCTCACTCTTCCCTTCTGTGCTCATGGCCTTTTTGCTCTTCTTTTTGTCACTTTTCTGACTTAACTCTTTTTCTCACTTGCACATTTGTTATTATCTATTGTTGCTATTGCACTCTTCTTCACAAGCTCTTTTCTTGCTTGTGCTTTTTCTTTCTTTTGTCCTTTCTTGCTCCTGCTTTGTTTCTTGCTTTTTTGTGGGTTTGTTTTTTTATTTCACCCCTTGTTGTTCTCTTCCTTTGCACTTGTTCTACCTTCCTCTTCTCTACTGCCTTTTACTATGGTTACAGACTTCATTCTGGAACCTGCTCAGATTTATGCCAGGTCAGTTATTAATCATTCAGAGGCCTCAGATAGTGACTAAAATCACTAGCAAACCATTGTCACAGCTTTGATAGAAGAACAAGTGCAAGCAAAATCCAGCATTTTCCCAATTAGAAACAATGACTGCAAGAATTCAGTGGAAACTTAAAGGAAAGAAAGGAGTATCACTGTCCAGATACAGTATAATACAATATCCAGAAATGCTGTGATACTTGATTTGCTTCAAGTTATTGAAGCATCACAGAATGGATGTGTGCACTAACAGGAAACCAGGCCTTCTCCAAGTGATACTTATCTTAGTATTCCCTGGGGGGGCAGTTCCTAGGGCTACTGAGGAACTCATAAGATCACAGGGTGGAAAATAACCAGTTATTTATAAAGCTGGCTGCCAGCAGGGCCACAGTAGCATTCAGTGGCGGAAGGGAGGCCGTAGGGGTGGAATCTGGTGACTTCTGACGCTGCACACACAAAAACAAAGCTTGTGGCTGATAGATTTGTTTTTATTATTATAGAACAGATGAACTAAAATAAGCCAACAATATAATTTTATGCCAACAGCCATCTTTCTAGCACAGGCGGTGACTGACTCAGTATACCCTTCTCTCCCCATCCCCGGGCCTCTGTTCAAGGGAAAGCAAATGGTGGTGACCCTTGCACATGGTTTTGGACTGCAGTGATCCTATTCCTGTTACCTGTGCAGATGTGCCTGGGAAAAGAAGAGGCAGGGGAGCAGAGAAAAGAGTATATATGTTGTAGGAGCAATAAGCAGAAAGGTTTGTGGATCCTCTTGCACGTTCACACCTTGTGACCGAGTAGATGGGACAACTGGAGAATCTTGCCCACTTTTAACATGTAGCAAGCCTCTAGTTGCTACTCTAGTCAAGCCAGGAGTTTCTTCCCATTCCAAGCTAACAAAGGGCAAGATGCACTCAGTGGGGGAGCTTTTGACAGGGTAAGGGGCAGTCTATGTAAAACCAAACCAAAAAACCATCCCCCCCCCAAACAAACCTGCATTTTAAGCCACTTCAAAGTAAAAGTTACTTCTTATAATATAATAGATACTTTTAAATGGCAGGACCACCATCCTAGAAAGACCAAAGGGCTTGCACTCAAGACCAAAGAAAGAAAAACAAAAAACCAACCAACCAAAAAAAAAACCAAAACAGCCAAACAAAATCACCAAGAGTGGCTCCACTCTCAAGCTTGGCTCTTCTCTAAAAACAGCACTCATCATCCATCTGAATAGGTAAAAGGAGGAGTAGACAGAAAATAAAATAAAATTGGTGCAACTTCTTGCCGGCTGGCGCATTAACCCAAAGCTCCGTACAGCCCCGTAAGACTGCGCGTCCTGCGTGGCAGCATCTCTGCGGTCAGCTTTCATTGCTGTATATGCTGGTATGTATATCTGAACATATACATACACATACACACAATAGATTATATTGTTTATAATGTTAGTTTGGGTCCAGGAGGAGGGCTCATCTCTCTTTCACGTGGTTCTGTGCTCCTGCGCTGTTGCTGCTCCCGTTGCCGCTCCCGTTACTGCTGCTCCCGCTGCTGCTGCAGAGGACCTCTGTGAGGTCATCCATGATGGTGGTCTCTTTAGGGTCCACGAGGTTGAACTCCCTGATGAATAGGATAAAGTGTGTGTAGAGTGTGTTCAAATGTCCGTGCAGCTCCAATGCTAAAGTCTCCTTAAAATGTGAGGAGTAGATATGGGCCAGCACATGGAACAGGTACTTGCAGATCTTCTTCACTAGGGACTCAAATGAGTTTGGGAATTCCTTGCCTGAAAGGAAGATGGAGAAACACCATGATAGCACCAGCTGCTCGCTGTCAGCCCCACAGCAGCATCTGGGTAAAGCAACCAGCCCAACTTACATAGTAAACAACCTAAGGCCCTGTGTCATATTACCTCTGTTTAACAGGAATTTGGGGAACAAGGCTAAGGAGGTATTAGGCATTTTCATTTGAAGTTAAATTTTAAACATTAAGGGTTCAAAAATCAGGCAGGAAGTGTAGTTGTTCTCTAAAACCACTACCTTTTTTGTTAATGGCTGTGAAAATGAGAGGTTGTTCTGTGTGGTTATCTGGTTTGCCCAGGAGTGGGTTTTCCCCTAGAACTCCAGTTGAGAGATCCTAAAAGAGAAGCTAAGGTACATGGGCCTTGGTGATGTGTGGCAGTTTGTATATAACCGTATATAATGTGTTCCCCTATTTCGCTGTTGAAATTTTATCAAAGGAGAAAGAAACTGCCTCCTTCCAGACCAAGTTACTTGTAAGCAAAGGCTGCTAGTCCGATGTTTTCTATACTGTAATGTCCTATATTGTCATGTCCTAGTTTCCCAATTACCTGTTGAAGTGGCTCATGAAGCCAGCTGCTTTTAGTCCTGATTAAGCCCACCTACAATAGCTTGAAGTTTTTATTTTCTTCCACTTAACCAAAGCCATTGCATGCAGCAATCTTGTTAGGATACAAATTTGAGTTAAAATTACTTTTCAGTTCCTAAAAGCCACATTCTTATTTAATCTTTGTATGAGGAAGGAGACAGTCAACACTGAGAGACAATGCAGAGCCTTGGACAAAGAAAGCAAGCCACACTGCTGCAATCCAATTTATTACCCACATTTCTTAATGTATTGAGGCTTTAATGGAAATAGTAAAGCCACAAAAAGGTTGAAGTTTGCTATCAGCAGACTGTATTGAACACCCAAATACTGACTGTTTTCAGAATTTTATCCTCCATAAATCCAGGCTAGATCATCTCAAAATGCCTGAAGACAAAGGGGTACTGATAATGAGATATAGGCCAAGGGTCAGGTTTGTGAGACCTGCACCCCAGTTCATGAACTTAGGGAGTAAGAATCTGCAAGATTCTTGTTACTGCAAGAATCAAACAAACTTGAAATCTTCCTTAAAAAAAAAAGCCAAACAACCAAAACTACAAAATAAACACATGAAGACGGAAAACTATATATTAAAAAAACAAACTAAAACCCATCAAACAAAAGTGAGAACACTGTCTGGTATTCATACACTTGAATGCCAACTTGCACTTGACTGATGGCACCCCCAGAGAGCCCCAGGAAGCAGCCATACCGTATTTTGTTGGAAAGACGTCCTCATCTGTCACTAGTTTCTGCACCGAACTCATGACAAAGTCAACGTACTGAGGAGCAGTGCACTTGATCTTCTTTCCCCGCTCATCATACCAGTAGTACTGTCTGTGGAGAGAAGGGACAGTGTCACCACAGCACTCTCTGCCTCCTCAGCTACTCCTCCAGGAGGCTGTGTCCAAGTAACATAAAACAGCTGCTACAGAAGGGATTCACTTATTTTGAAGAACGTGAACTTGTGTTGGCCGATTTTGTCTCTCCGGATCAGTCTAGGCCGGAGTGCAGGTCGCGGTACCAAGCACAAAAAGCCTTGCTGACAAGACTCCAAGGGGAGGAGTTCTGCCCAGGGAGTGATAAGTCCCCATCTGTGACAGGTTTAAATACAGTCTGTAGAACTGTACAGAATAGCATTACAGAGCTATATTTAAAGGGCAACAACACTGCACACAGTGATGAACTGATGAACCTCAGACGCTTCACATCAGAGAGTGAATAATAAATAAGTATATATAGATAAATTAGTTCTGTAGTGCAATACTGTAGAACAGTCAGACGGTGGCTCCAGAACACTGCCTTTTCCAGCCTGGGACTCTCCAGCACTGGCAGTGATTTCAGGCTTTCCAAAATGCAACCCGGGAGTTGTTTTCAGGCCCCTTCTGCACATCCATACTAGTGTGTGTTTAAACTCTGCTCCTTATGTTACAGTTACAGAGCTGATAAATCCACTGTATTGGTCTTCCCCAATGACACTGTTCATGCCCCAAGCCATATGAAAACAAGAGGAAGCTGCAGAAATAAGTACAGTGGTTCAAGTTGGGAGAGAAAAGGCAACTACAAACTAGTTCTGCAAATATTAAGGTTTTAGAATTTTTCTTGCAGGTTCTTTTCACTATGTAGTACTCGGTCACTGTCATTTACTAGAGAGACAAGGACTGACTGCAAAATTGCATAAAAAGGTGAGTGGGTGAAAACAGCAGGAGTCAAAAGTTCTTTGTAGAGCTATGTCAGGCATCAAACCCAGCACTTGGGCCCTTAGGCACAGACTTCTCTTCACCTCTGCTCTCTTTGTACAATCCACCTCTAAAGAATTACACAATATAGTACACCAACACCACCTCATTTGTCTGCTCCTGCAGTGAGAAATTCTCAAGCAATTCAGCCTTATTTTAGGTCTTAAGACAATGCTTGTCATCAAGAGCAGAAGCAGGCTGCACTGTTCTACCTCAGCAGTTCTCCCATGCTGCAGGAATCCTCAACTGCAAGACAGAAAGCACAGTTCAGAGTTGCCCCTAGGTGCAAAACTGAGTGCTGATAATTGGATTTCAGACCAAAAAAAACCAATCTGGCAACTGTACAAATACACTTATATTCTCCTGTAAGTGAATAAATCCACTCTTAACATCCCACTGCCTATGCCTTCTGCCTTTCCTTGAAAATTAGGAAATTAATTATGCAAAATTAGTAATAAACAAAGAACCATTAGCAGTAAGGGGATAACTACAAGGACTGTCCTGTTGATTAGTCATGTGTTTTTCTCATGTGTCAGGTGCTGTTGAACACATTTCACAGCTCTCAGCAGAAGAGAGGAGCCCCTGATGTGCCATGAACATCTCGCACCTGGTATGTGGCTTCCACCCACGCTGGAGTTATCTCCAGGAACAGGACAGGAGAGGTGTGGGGCCATGGAAGGGCTCACTTGGGCACAGAAGCCTAACTGCATTCCACCACTGGCACTGTGACAGCGCAGTCCCATATTAGGGAACGGATGGGAAGCAGAAAGCACAGGAGGATGAGACTTAAGGGCACTTTTTGGAAAGTTGCAGATTTAAATCTCCCCAGTATGGAGAGCATAAGGAATCTGCAGGTCTGTTCTAAATCCCAGGGAAAAATGACTATGGCTTTACCAGAGAAGAGCCTGCAATGCAAATAATGAAGCATAACACATGTCAAATCACAAATGAAATCACAATACTGCATCTTAATATATGTATGTACTTTATCCCTTTTCCTCTAAAATATTCTGGGCTGGTGTTGATGACACAGAAGCCAAGGTGGAACAGAAGTTACACCAATATAGAAAAAAAGCTTCTGGAAGGAGGGAAAAGCATATATTGTGGAAATTATTTTGCCTGGAAAGGAAGGAGAGACGGTCCTAGTAGAAATACCAGAAAAGAGGCAACATGAACAAAGCAGGACAGACAGCCAGAAGCAGGAGTATAGTGCTTGTGAGCAGCTGGAAGAGCTTTGATGATTTCATAGGGGCTAAGCAATGTTTGGATGGCAGAGAAGAAAAAGAAGGCACCCTATAAAATCATATAGCTGGAGGAACTTAAATACAAGAAAATACGAAACTTACAATTTTGAATTAAGCACTCTAGGAGGAAATCCCCTCCCTATGCAGAGACACTAAGGGCAAGGTAAACATGAGAAAGGAAACTAAGATTAGAAAAGTAAGAGTGATAAACCTTATCAATTAAGGGATTTCACCAGACCAAAACATTTTGAAAGGTGGGCTTCCTGAAAGCTTGCATCCATCCTTGGTTTCAGACTCAGGAGTTTTGTAGACTCATGTTTTATGTACAGCACTTACAAAGGCCCTTATTTAATACACTCACTGCAGCACTTTGAAGAGTTTTCCCCAAATGTCAGCTAGAAAACCAGTTCTATCTCAAGGTCCTTTAAAGCTGGTTTGTGTAATAATAAGCTACAAAGCATCCTAAATTTTAATAGCAAATACTATGTTGAAATATAGTACCTGCTTTACAACAAGTGATAAACATATTAATGAGCAAAGTTAATTAACTCCCGAAGTTGCATTCATTCATCCTTGTTATGAGGATAACTGGCCATTATGGTATTTCTCTTGGCATTATCCCACCCTGCCAGCAAATGCTTCCATCTGTTCTACACTGGGACTAAGTTTTGGTCAGATGTCTCCTAGTGACCATAAGCAGAAATTCTCCTTGCTGTGTGCAGACGGCTGTGCTATGTCTCAGATCTGACAGAGGGCTGAAAGCTGCATCTGTCTGCAGTTTGTCAGTTGGCTGCAGCTCCTCTCAGATGTTAAAACCTTACCTCAAAATATTTAATTGCAACCAGTGCTTATTGTGCCAGCAAATACTTTACATTTAGGACTGGGTACTTGCAGTGCAATTTGAATGTCAAGTAACTTGACAAGCAACCAACCAGTTCTCAATAGTTACTTGAACATCTCAAACATAAATAAAAAAAGCCTTTCTTAGGCACGACCAGAGTGGTGTGATCCAAAATGTGCGATGAAGAACTCAGCAGGGAAAATATAAAAGTGGAACAGGATGCAGACTTTTATATGGAACTACCCAAGAAATCAGCAAAGGAAAAAATGGCAAACTGCACCTTAATTCCAAGGTACTGTAATTCTATGGCAATCTTACGTAGCCAGATACAGTTTTATTCCAAAAGACGGCAACAAACAGATCATGGCCACAGAAGGCACAGCCTGGGGTGTCCATCAGGTTAATCAGCAACTGACACCAGTGTTCAGGTGTCTCTGTACACTAGAGACAGGTCCAAGGCACAATGAGCCACAGCAATTGGTGCTTCTCCCCAACACTACAAGCACATCCTTACCTTACCAGAGCTAGGAAGGGCAGAACAAAAAGATCAGGATTTGGAGAATACTATTATGAAGGGGGCCCACAAAGCTGACCTGTGCTGAGGTGTGTAGGCAGTTATCTCACCTTGGTGGCATTTTCACAGACCCACACACTTGCTTCTAGAAGCAAGCAGCCTCCAGTTTGCAAATGTGAATCAGCCACCTTCCCCCAAGTATAGAAAGGTTGTTACTGAGGTTGCTATGATTTAGCTACACACAAAACGTTTAAAGTACTTCACCCAAGTGTAGACATGCTTCCTGTTATTCCCAAACAGCACAATTTTTCAGTTTTCCAACACAAAGGATAGGAACATTCTGCTATCAGTCCCTACCACTAAAAATACAGGCTACAGCTGCCTACGGGCACTTCCTGTCTTTATTCTATAGCACAAGGTGCTTACAGAGAACTCTTGTTTAAGGCTCACTAGAGCAGAATGGAGCAACACTAATGCTAATAGGTTCCCATTACCATCTCCTTGTAGCCACTATTTCCCCCCAGCCAAATGGATAAACAGTTAAAACTCAGTGCCTGGGACAGCCAGTACTGCATCAGGAATTTAAACATGAGTAAGCTTGGGAACAAGAATCAACAAAATACTCATCTTACTGCTCACCATTTCTTATTTAGAGACATGCTGTCTCCTTTTGATAAAATCTGGCTCTAGCAGAGATTTATTACTTTCTCTTCCAGCTTGGTTTCAAAGTCTCTAGCATGGCCTTTAACTGACAGTCATCATTCCAACTTTTACATACAAAAATACCCTCCATACACTTTGCATGCTTCTGAGTGCTCTTGAAGAAAGCCTCTGATATAAATTTCAAGTGTACAAGATAACCTAGTGCACTAAACAAGGCTTTCCTTCTAAGAATTATGTAATGACTGTCAGAGATACAATAGAAAGCTATGGTTCTGTTGCATATTCCCTGGGATGTTGTTTGATGTGCTATGACATTAAGTGCCCAGTCGTCTCTTTTAAAATCCATCTCAAGTAAATTAATCCCAGGAAATGCAAGAGGAGGAAGAAAAGGACTATCAACACATGTTGGAGGGAAAAAACCCAAAACACAACAGACTTATTCATACTTGACTGGATCTCATATTCCATCATGTTGGACTGTGCTCATCAGGAGCAGAAGTTTATTGTGACTTTTTCTTATATTCAACCTACACGGCAACACTACAAAGCTTTCTTTCAGAACTAACTGCTAGTCAATGTTAAAGTCTACTAAGTTCCAGAGGTGGAAAAATGCCAAACCAAGAACTTTTCCTTACTCTTGCAAAGCTGCTACTTGTGTACTCTGTGTCCAGGGGCTCAGGCAGAGAGCCTGTGGGTCCCATCAGGCTGGAGGTGATCCACCAGCAGCCTGGAGCTGTGTCAGCACTCAGGCTCTCAGAAGCACCTTCTGTTGTTTTCACCTCTCCTGCCCTGCCTTCTCTGCAACCCCAGCACTGTAACCAGTACGGACAGTCCTGCCCTGCCCTAGCTGAGGAGCACAATTCTTCCAGGTACTTCCATGAGCAGCTGCATTGCAGGCTCAGGGCTCAGCTCTGCGTGGCAGGGGCACAACGAAGGACATGGGGACCTGTGTCCCAGCTAGGTGACACTTGGAGACACAGCAGGAGCTGACCCCAAGACTCACTCAGGCTTTTTCAACTCTGAGAGTATAAAAGCCCAGGGTTTCCTTTGTTTGGGGCCCCTCCGTGGGGGCATCAGATTGGGCTGTTACAAGGTTCATTAGTTACTGTACCAAGTGAATTTTAAGGATGTGGATATCTGAGACTCTGCTATGGAAAACCTGGGTCAAGCCAGTAAGAAAATTTGGTCTGAGTGGGGGTGTGTAACTGTGAAGGGGCCTTGGTCTCAGCTCACAACTGACTGCCAGAGTGGCTCCTGGATGGTCAGACAGGGAAGTTTCCTTAACACGCTCCTTTCCCTCTCCCCAAGCTCACACATGGTCTTTTGCCTCTCTGATCTGACCTTGTAAAACCAGCTCAGAGCACTCAGAGCTTCCCATCCTTCTAGTCCTCCACAAAAATGTCCACCACACTTCCCTGCTGAAAGGAGAGAACAGAATACACAGCTGACACATTCTCAGCAAGTAGAGACCTGCTGTAAAGCACTTGCCTGATGCCATACAATACCAATATCCTCCCCCAAGCAACTCTGAAGACATGGAAACCTGGCACATGTAATAAATGAAACAAACTATTGACTTACGTATTGCACACTGCCATGGTCTGACATGACTCTCCTGTACAGAATTCTGAGATTGTACTATACTGTAAGTTGATGTGATGAAAGAAAGTTGTTGCTGAAAAACAAACAAAGGAAATTAATTAAGAAGTTTCAAAACACTGGTTATCCTCCAGACAATCATTTAAATACAGCAAGTGAAATGACCTCAGTCTTCAGCTTGCATACAAATTTAAACATGATTTAGCTAAATGAGCCTAATGATGAACTGCAAAACAAAGAAGTACACAGAATGAAAGCTCTTGTTTTGATTTAAGATGAAAGCACCATGATGCATTAGCTCTTATTACTCACAAAGCAGCAAGACTGCAAAGTGTCTCTGTCATCAGCCTCACCTCTACAGTAGAATACTCTGCTATAAACTGAAGGCAAACAATTTGCTATGTTCTTTTGAAGTCAGACTTAAAATCTAGAGTGGCTAGAAAACAGCACTATTAGTTTTCACAACACATCTCCTCGTAAAAACAACCAGCATGAAACGTAGTACACGTCTACTTTTTAAAAATCTCTTGAGATAATTTAACTTCTTAATGCTTCTCATGGGGCACCTCACTTTTTCTTAATGAGTCTCCACAAACTTTCCTAGTATGCAGTTTAAAGTAGTTTCTTTCTACTACTACACACTGTTGAAAACATAAACAAGACTGGGCCATAGCTACAGGTGAGGACTGCCAGGAGTAGCTCAGGAAAGTACAGAAAATTAGGGCTGAAGTGCACAGGTACAGCATTCAGTCACAGTAGCTGGTCACATCTCTGAATTTCAGCCTGTCTACTGTTTAAACCCACAGTAAGTCCACCAAAATTTGGAAGGAGTGGGGAGTCAAAAATCTGACTAAAAGACTTCACAACTTCTGGCTTTAGTCTTAAGTTGATTTACATACAAATCTTTAGAAACTATATTTTTACAATGCTTCAGTTGAAGGTCAGTAGCTGGAGTCAGAAACATGCAGAAGCAGCCAGTTTAGCAAGCAGTCAAAAGGAATCTTGATGGTTCTCCACAGAGCATCCAAAACTGCAGTGCCCTCAGTGCCACAGGGAGGGAGCTGGAAGCAGGAAATGCACCAAGGCTTTCATGCTGCTGAGCACAGCTGGGCTGTGCATGAGACAGCTTAATTACCACTCAAGGTATAATGACATGCATTACACAGCAAGCATAAATAGTCACTGAGTGTTTCCCTAAGCACTGAAAACAGCAAAAAGAGTGAATGAATGGCCTCTTGAGGATGGACAGCAAGCTCAGAGCTGTATGAACACAATACTCACTGTTGCTGGCAAGCCATTCGTTGAGGTCTATTTCCCGTGGTAACATCACTAGTTCCTTAAATTCAAAGTCAGTAATCCTGGATTTTGTGTATTCTGGCTCTAGGTAAAGTTTCTTTTCTTCTGGTGCTGGCTTTTTACCATTTGGCTTTCCCTTGGACTTCCTGAAAAAGATTAAAAAAGAGAGAAGTGGGATTAGCTCTAATATTGAACAGCTACAGAAAACTGAAAGCAGCTGGTTCATCCAAACTCCTGTATTTGCCTTTACACTGCTCCTCCTGCATGCCCTTTCCCACAGCTTCATTTTGCTGCTCCATCTCCCTTGCCCTTTGGCCAGACAAGTTTGCTAACTGCTGGGAGAGCACTGGTCTCTCCTCAGGCCTGTCAACAGTGGTGAGAGCAGGACAGCTCTGTGCCTGAAGGAGCCCATGAGAGGACCAACGACCTGCTGTGTCACACCGTTCCTGGTCACCTGCAGAACAGGAGTCTGAAACACAGCAAATCCGGCTGCTGCAAGACAGCTGGAAAAGCTGGTGCTGCTTGTTCAAAGCCTACAGCATTCCTTGCCCTCCAGCCCTATCAGAAGCCTTCTTAAGTTAACATCTGGGACTCCAGCTAAAAGCAGTGATAACCACAAAAACACCTCTTTTCTCAATTCTAGGGATACCTGGAACAGAGAGATCTGAATACATGTTTCTCTAAAAACCCTTGGAAATGCAATGCATTTGGATTTATAAAAGCACAGAAACCACATTCCATAAAAGACGTTTATCTCCACGGCATATTGTGGCTTTTCATCTCCCGTGTGTAAAGTGTTTGCTGTAATCACTAGAGTTTTCCTCTCATTTGTTTTCAAACAGACTCTCAACCCAACCCTGGACCAGGGATTCAGCAGAACTTCAGAGGAAGGACAGTGGGTCAAGCGCTTTGATCTTTCAGGCTATGTGGTCAAACATCCATGTGTTCCTAGAGTTAAAAAAATCCACCTAAGCAGAGATGGAAGATTTATTTAATGGCGAGACACAATCGCAGGACAACAATTGCTGTCCATTATGATGTAAAAACAAGAAAGAGATGCCAGTTCTTTTTTTAATGTCAAGCTGTCTTCGCTAAAGTGATTTTTAAGGATCTGTAAAGCCAAGACAAGCCCACCTCTGCAGATGACTGCATTAAGTTTGCTTTCAAAACTCATCGAGATCTCATTCAAAGGAAATAGACCTCACATTTTGGCTCTTAACACACATAAATAATACTCCAACTGTGGTCCGGTCTGAGATATATGCAGGTTTAATTTTTGCTGTGAGGATGTGATACACATCTTTCCTGGAACAGGGTTTGAAGTCTCAGTGCTCTTCTTAAAGAAAATATGATCACTCAGTTTTCTCTCTTCATGGGCTCCTTACTTATCCGTTTATTAAACCCATCATCAGAAAGATTTATCATCCACATAATCCCTACTGGAGCAGGGAGAGACTGAAATGCACCTCAGGCAGGAAAGCAGCACTCTTTGGGTCACCAGCATTGCCAGTGTTCACTGTCTTAAACTTGTGTTGAGTCTTGTCACACGTCTCTTTAAACAGTAAATTAAGACTAGAGGGGCTTCAAAAAGGCCACCATGAAGGAAAATCAAGGAAAACTCGGTGACAGCAGGATGATATCCAGTTATAGCCTCATGATGTATTCACACAGATGTGCAGAAAGCACTGTAGGTGTCTGGCAAGGAACAGATGGTCACACCTTCTTTCCTATGTTAATGAGAAAGGTAAGCTTCATGGATTAAGAGGGGATGCCTGTGACATATTTTTAAATAATACAACACAGAACATCTTTCTAAAGAATACAAATAACAGAATGAAAATAACCTAAAAGCAGTATTCGTGAGGACGAATTCAGCACAAGAACTGTATTCCTGCACATTTCCTGCCAAGTCCTTTTTCCACAGCAGTGCATTCCAATCCACATGGAGCCTGCAGGATCTGTCCCTTACATTTATTTAATGAAGTGAACTGGACTACTTCTCATAGCTGTTCCACGAAGGGATGTTTTAGGACATGAGAATTCAGTTGTTCCTCCGTGCAAGGCTCTTAACACAGAGGGGTTACTCGGTTAGATAACAGTTCCTGGTTGTCAGAGTATTCCTGTCTTCAAACCCTTGCATTTGCTACATTTAGTGGTATCTGGGTTTAGTTTGGCTAGGGGGGAGAGGACCAGGATTCTGGCATTCAAGGACAAGTTGATTTTTTAAGGAAAATTGTAGTTCTAGTAACAGTCATGCAGAAAATACCTTCACCTTCAAAGACAGGTTTGACAAACCGTCACCACACTTGGGGAAAAAAGTTATCAGTGAGAAGTAGATTGGATGGAGTTTCTGTCTTTGCTGTAGTTCAGCATAATTAAACCAAGGGCCCCAGATTAGGGCTGTGCCACATCAGCTAAGAGCAGTCTTCTGGAAGGAGGAGGAGGGAATAGAGAAAGAGGTCAAAGACAGTCTG
Source organism: Anthoscopus minutus (assembly GCA_013399455.1). Lineage (NCBI taxonomy): Eukaryota > Metazoa > Chordata > Aves > Passeriformes > Paridae > Anthoscopus > Anthoscopus minutus. The sequence goes on along the minus strand of VWYI01010785.1, from coordinate 710,846 downwards.
TCAGGCTGTGGAGGGAAACCACAGGAGGAAGCAAGACACGTGAGACTAAGGCAAGCCTTCCATCACATGGGAATGGGTGGGGGTATACATCATCCTCACCTCAGCATCTCTTCCCCATTTCAAAAGAATAAACAAAAATTCAACACTAAATATATTTCATGAGTTGTCTACTCCAAACACCACTACATTGTCCTTTTGCAGAATCCAAAGCCTCTCATTTTCACACAAATGCCAATTCCCTGTTAGATCAGTACATGCAGCCACTTTGAGTCTTTTAGATTGTGTATGTCATTCCACAACTGCCTTGAGCTGGAACTGGAGGACTTCAAACAAAAGCTTCCTGAAGAATCCCATGCTCTTCCCCTTTCCAAAGCCTTGGCTTGGTTTAAAAAGACCCTCTTGGGTATCATCACAGAACCCGCAGAATACCCAGACACACTGCTATCAAAGGATTTATTCACACTGCTGAAGCCCGAATGTCAAATTGCCACATGCAGCTCAAACATCTTGTTAACCTTTGCAGCTTCTGAGACCACATCAAGACCACAGAAATTGTTCACACCAGCAGATTTCTATAATCTGCAGCAGTGCAGCTGGGACACTACACGGCCCCAGTACTGTAAGCACAAAGTAAAACAAAAAAACAAACAAAAAAAAAATCCAGCCTTAAAAATGTCATTTTTAACTGGGCCATGTATCCCTCTCCAATCTCTCCAATCAGACAGAACTCAGGTTCTATTGACTTACTCAAATTGAGTCATGCTCAGTCTAGGCTGTAAAACAGTTGGCTTTAGTTTGGGAAGTATCAATACTGGCCCATAGTATAAAGCATTTAATTTTTAAACTTACAAAGGCAGAGCATACAGCTGTATGAAAAAAACCCTGTTTTAGAAACACAGTTACATATGATTAAGAATCAACCAAGAATGCTTCCATATTCCATATAAACCAAAGCTCATTCATTCACCATCACCAGGATTACCAAACAGTGCAAGGTTTAAGAATAAGCTTGCTTCCCTCTGCTCACCCCTCCATCCAAGTTCACTGCTGTTTCAAAAGCCTGTTAAAACATCAGCTGGATTCAACTCCAAAGACACAAAGTGAAACATCAATTACCTTCTCTTTTTGTGAGCTCTTCTCATTCAAAATGCCTTCCTTAATTTTTCCTTTTATGTTTAAAGTACACAAATACAAAAAAATGTCAAGAACAGTAGAGTTTTACTGTTATATTCAGGAAACACCAAAATTCATCACCTGTAACTGACTGTTTATTGGAAAACATAACAAAAGTGTCATCTAAGACCACAAAAAGAGCAAAATTTTCCAAACACAGCTATAGGCATTTAGTTTTGATTCAAAGTTACATGAGTCTTCATAAATTAGAGAATTCTATTAAATTTGTCTTAATATGTCCATGCCACATCAACTATCACCCAAACAGCTGCAGAAGTAGCTGTTATGCAGCATTTTGGTCCTCTGTCCACAGCTTAGACCACTCCTGTCTATCAGTACTTAAATACTAATTAAGGAAAGAAACATCTTTAGGGAATCCAAGGAGACAGCACTCCACAGGTTTTACTGACAGGCAAACCAGAGTACAAACTAATTCCTAGACAATTCCCAGGCTAGGTCCACCTCTGGTTTTAGGCACTCAATTGAATGTGATGCCACAGGCCAAGTCACACCCAAAAATAAATTTCAGAGAGGGGAAAAAGCAGAAGAGAGATTGCCTGCCCAAAATCTTAGAAGGCTGAGCAAACTGGTGCCAGGCAAAGACAACACTAATGCTTCTAGCAGGGCTGCCATACTCAGCCTTGTGTCCAGCTAGAAAACACATTAGCTTCAAGTTTGTCTGGATTTCACTGGACAAAGAGAGGTATATGACACTCCACCAAATGATAGCCCACTGATGATTTCTTCTCTCAGTCTAGCTGCTTTGTTAAGATGGCATAAAATTGTCTATTTCTCAGCGTGCTTTCTTATTCCAGGTCAGTTAATAAAGATTCTCCTCTAATCTTTCTCATTTCATTCTTGATCAGATGCTCAGTAGTTTCTTAGTTTAAAAAGCCCTGCACTTCAGAGCATCTTCAAAGCACTGTCAAGGTTTAGTTTTAACACCATTTTGAGGAAGTGTTATTCCTGTTTCAAGCAGAAACTGGCTGTAAGGTTCAAAGTTGATTCATGGTACAAATGCTAAAGATGTGCTTCAGTGTAAACCAGCTTGGCTTGTTTGGAAAGAAGCACATGTGAAGCAGTATGATTTAGCTGAAGAAGGACCAGAGACCCAATGCCTCCATAACCCAATGTCTCCATAACCCAATGTGGATGTGCTTCATAACCTGATGTGGCTCATTCACTCTGCAATTGTATCAGGCATCCACGATTCTGGTCATGCACATCATTTATTCCGAGGTTGATCACACAGAGGGAAGACTAATGATTTATTAAATGCCACACTTCCCTAAACTGACCATGATATTTTAGATGATCTCTACCAGTTCAGGATTCCTTTTTTTTTTCAGAGGAAACCAGCATAGCTATCATGATTTCTTGCTCTCTCTAGCAATGTGTGCAGTTTCTTATATTGCATATGAAACAGAAATCTCTTCAAGGACAACTGATGATACTTTGATCCCCCACTCCCATCCTCTACACCAAACTAACTGTCCTTCATATGAATGGTTGTTTACTTTTTCTTTTGGAAGTATATGTTATCAATGGGTGTTCTCATTTTAGTCTGGCACATTAAAATGGAAATAACCGTAACTTCATAAAGCTAAAAAAGTTATTTAAATAACTCTACAGTGGTGATGACCAGAGCTACAGCCAAAACTCCCATCACTCTGTGCCCTCTGGATCATGCACCAATTTCAGGTTCCAACCAAGTCTCAAACACTCCAATTTCCATTGGAAAATTTACAAAACAAGTCTGACAGGCCTCTCTGCAAACTTCAAAACTCACAAGCCACCTCAAGTCTGTGGGGATGAAAATAACCATGGATCATGAACCTTACAGGGTAAAGACACATATTTTGTGATTAATGTGGTGGGGTTTGTGGGCTTTTTTTTAGCAACTGACACTATTCCTTACACAAGGTTAACTGCTTTAATCCTAGCAATCCCCACAAATTCAGAAGAGAGCAACTCCCAACTGTTGCCAATCCAGCTGTAACATATTCCATTAGAGTTGGTCAAAGTACAGCCCTGCAGTCCACTGCAATGCACACAAAAAATGACACAAAAATAAAAAAATTTTGCTCAAAGATGCCCACAAATGATATTAAAAACAACATTCAAGGGTTAAGGGGTTATTTTCAAGTAAACTGGCTTGCACTTTACAATTTGCATAGTTCACCGTCTGGAAAAGTTTGAGGTTTAAATGGTGCACTCCCAACTAGAACTTTTAGAGAGGTTGCTGTCTGCAACAGCAACATCATATTTCAAGTACACCTAAAAACACTGAGCCAGCTGATATCTCAAACCATCTGGGCCTTCAATTTTTTATCCTGTAATTTTTTTTTACTTTTTGAAGTGTTGTGTTTTAAAACACACACCTCTATATGGAGTGCTATAAAGTGAAGTACTCCTACCAAAACCTACTTTTTTTGGCAGTCTAAGGATGGGGGTTAGCTTCTTAAAAGACAAAATTAGAGAGGCAGGAAGACAACATTGTAACAGTGTCCTTCAGGCCAAACTTTAAGAACACTGTTTTTATTCTTCCAGTGAATAAAGGTTTAGAATTCAAAATTAAAGCTGTACTGGATGTTTGCATTTTAGCTTCTCTCCTCTCCCCTTCTTTGGCTAGGAAGTCAAAGGGGATGTGAGTGGAACAGAAGAGGGAGTAAAACACATTAAGGCAAAAAAAATCCAATATCCAAGGTCTCTCCCTCTACTGTACTCCCTCTGCAGAAAGGAAAAACACAGTGATTTCAGCACAGAAGGCTACAGCTTTGTAAGGTAAACCAGGTCAGCTGCTCACAGACATACTTTTTACCTTTATAGGTTTTTATGTGGCCCTTTACTGGAAAGAAATTATCAGGTAATTTCTGGTTACAAACATTCTGCGTAAGCATAGGAGTCCAGAATCCATTCATAGCAGGAAGGAAACAGTTTTATGAGCTAAAATTTATGAGTCCAAGTGACAAGAACAATGAAGAAGCAGGTTATGCCAGTTCTTACGGGTCAGGAACAAACCCTTGAATGCTGTCCAGTTTCCTACCCAGCAGCCTTTTCTCTTCAGTTAAGAGCAAGAACTGGAAACTTAGAAGGGCTGCGGAGCTTAAATCCCTTCTTGGCAATTCAGTGTCTTTGTTTACTTGTACTACACGCACAAAAACGGGAATAACAGCTTCCTTCAAACATAGCCGAGCTGCCCTTCCTTTGAAAACAAGGCTAGAGATGATGTTTCTATTTCCCCTTTCTTTAAAGTAGCACAAGATTAGCACCTCTAGAGGTTTTTCTGCAATTCCATGTCCTGTTTTAATCCAGATCACTGCTAAGTCTTCAGCTGGAAATGCCACGTGACAGCACACCAAGACCACAAATCCTGGATGTACATATCCACATTCAGGACTGGGAAAGAAAAGAACATCAGCATGGGAAAGGAAGCTGTGCAAGGTACTGGAAAGCAAGTCCAAATCCCAGTGCAGCATTCAGTACAATTGTTCACAGATTGCTGTGGTCAGTGCCTTTCTCCAGAGCTGTGGAAGGGAAGGAGACTAAGCTTTTTAAGGCAGTCTCCATTCCAATCTCCTCTTGCCACAGGTCTCTGACAGACCCCTCTGACCTCAGCTTCATTCTTCCCCTCTCCTGCCCCGGGTTAGCTCCAGGGCTTGCTTGCACAGGTCTAAGGGGGCTGCACAGCATAAAGCATCTTTGGCAGCATTTCTGGCCCCGCTTCTTCATTTTTGTTCTGTTTTTAAAAAGTTACTAATAGTTTATTTAAGAGGAGGAGGAAAGAAGAATGTACCCTACATGCCAGGGAAACTTTTTCTTCAGGATTCTCATAGTGGCTCTTTGCCTTAAAAGGGAATCTTTGCTTGGCCTCCGGATATTCTGCTGTAAACAGTCGGTGCCAAGGCATGGCAGGCATGTTAAGGATGACAAGCGCCATAACATTATTTCATAATGCTTCTCAACAGAAAGCCCAAAACATTCAGTAGGGCCACACTAAGCTCCAACTGGTGCTGCTGGCAAAGCAGGGAGACCATGAGGCACTTCCACCATGCCATTCTGGTACATCAGGCCTTTCTGTGCCCTTTTGAAGGACTCATCTACTGGTGGTGGGGCTGGAGCACAAGTCTTACAGGGAACAGCTGACTGAGCTAGGGTTGTGAGGCCAAGAGAAAAGGAGCCTCAGGCTACCTTAGCAGTCTACAACTACCTGAAATGAGGTTGCAGCAAGAAAAGGTCTCTTTTCCCAAGTAAGAATGGATCGGACCAAAGGAAATGGCCTCAAGGTATAGACTGCGTAGTAGGAAAAATTTCTTCACCAGAAGAGTTATCAGGCACTGGAGCAGGCTGCCCAGGTTATTGGTGGAGTGACCATCCCTGGAAGTAGTTATCGTGTGTGCATTTGGTTTAATGGCAGACTCAATGACCTCAAGGGTCTTTTCCAACCCAGACAGCTGTGGTTCTTCTTACCTCCCTGCTACATCACCTCCCAGCACAAGCTAGGTGTGCCCACAGTGGCGTCAGAGGCACAATAACTCTCCTGCTGAGACTCCCAGGGCTCCTCTGCTGGCGCCCAGGGTCCCCCACCTTGTCTCCACTGTAGCTCTGGGAAGAAAGGCTGCAGAGGCAAGGCCAGGCATGCCACAGCTCAGCTAATGTTACAAAAATGTGCAGAGTGCATTCTTGTGGTAAAACATGCTGCACTGGAGTTCCCTCTCTTCCCTGGGCCTACCTGCCAAAACTCCTCCCCCAGACTGAACGGAGGTATCCAGCTTCCTGACCGCACAGTCCTTGCCCTTTCCAGGTTCCCCTCCAGATAACACAACTGGGACACCAGGGAAGCCATGTCCAGTGGGAAACAAACAGATTATTTATTTCTAAGAGCCAGTAATGTAATTTAATTCACAAGAAACAAAATTACCCAAGCAATACACAGTTTTTCATCATTTTGAAGTGCTCTCTTTTACCTAGGTGGCAAGAAGCCCTCACATATCCCAATCAGGAGGTGTCAGCATGAAGCCTCAGCACGATTCTTTTCTTAAGCAACTTACCACAGTCGAGATTTCTCGTAATTTGTGGAATAGGAAATAAAAAGGACTAATATTTCCTGTTTTCAACATCTCTATATGGAGCCAAATAAGATCTGTGGTAACAGAGATTCAGTAGGTCACAGACTAAATGTTGTAACAATTAATTTACTCAATGCTTAGAACAAACCACACAGCAGAGCACTGAGTCAGAGGTGCCAAAGTCCTGAGCCTGGGAATGACATGGAGTAGTGGCTTTTGTTTGGTTTTGTTTTCTAAATCTCCAGTTGGCAAACTGTCTGAAAGGAAGCCAAAACTGAGCAGAAAGAGGGCAAACCCCAAATTCCTGCTTGAGAAGGTGTCCCATAGTATATTCTCCTGTGCTTGCAATTCCTCCTCCCCTGCACTCAGAGGAGATCCTGGTGTGTGGACAGGAGAGGCCAGCCCATGCTGACTCTTTAGGACATCTCTGCCCAGCCATTCATCAGCTGAGAATGAGGCTGGAGCTCTGATCTGGGCTTTGTCTTGTTAACACACAGCTCCTTTCAGCCCCCAGGCAAACACTCCAAACCCATCAGGCCCATATACAGTACGAGATAAGGATGCTCCTGTATCCTGGCCTCCCATACAGGAAAAATGCCATTAGTACTCAAGCAACACCAATGCTTCCTCATCATCCTCCACTGCTAAATATACTCCCATACTGCAGCTACACAGTAGGGCCAGGATTCATTTCACCACAGATATCTGCACATGTAAATGTTTACACTGAAGCTAGTTCTCCAAGGACCTTTGGAAACCAGCAGAGATAAATAGTTCATTCTCTAAAACAAAAAACATTGCAGTCCAAGGCAGATATCTACAGCATACCTTACATTTCTCTAATTAAAACACAAAGAGAAAGGAGAAAACTGGCTCTGAACTGAGAGCAGACAATGGCAGAGCCATTGTGCCTGGTTGCTACACATACTGCAGTAGAAAGGTCGCCCACAGGGCCTTGAGAACAAGTGACCGCATCAAGATTTGAAAACAAGTTTTGGAGAGGCTTTTAACACCTTTTCCACTCTGGGGAAGACAAATATAGATCTGTCAGGATTGTTATTATATTCAGAGCAGTCTTTTTTCAGCAGACAATTTGAAACTCTGGAGGCCAGAAATGCTGCCTACAGAGAACAAGGAAAAACAATATAATTGACCAAAAAAAAAACCAAAAAAAAAAATCAAAGTTTTATCTCTCTTTCAAGGTTTATAAATTCTGCCAATTGAAAGAAAAATTTAATGTACTGTAACAAAACAACAAAAAAATCTCAATTAAGAAATCTATTCCCTGTCTTTTCTAACATGTCTATTAATTTAATCAGTGATTTATTATCCTCTAATCTCCTATTGGAACAGAGAGTTATTTTGACTTTTACGTCATTATCAAATTCAGGTTTTGGCAGCAACTGCTCCTCCTGGCTACTCTGATACAGCCCTGTTATCTCTAGATGAGCACACACAGTACCCTGTGGTGCACCTTTGAGGGGAGGGAGTTCACCACCAGAGCACATAAATCACTGAAGGCACGGTTATGTCCCAACCCTGATGAAGTTTGTAGAGCTGGAGGACTGCAAAGCTACCTTTTCATTTCTAAACCAAGCAAATTTGATTTGGAAACCTCACAGCCTTGAAAATGCGGGATTTCACAACATAGCTTGCACAGAGTTGCTTTTCAGGATGGAACTGTGCTTTAATTGCTGGGAATTATTTCACCATGGCAACCTGGCTTCAGCAATCAGACTTCTTGCTGTATAGCCCAAGATACACAAATGCAGACAGCTCGTTCTGTTCAGAGAGTACCAGGGTGCAGACAAGTTCATCTTTGTAAAAAATGGTTTTGTTTCCTCACTGCCTTCTTGCCTTGCAAGCTCTCTTTGTATGACAACAACCAAAAATTATATGACAATACAGACTGGTTTTATGCACCACTGTAGCCTAAAGAGAACCTGCAACAGCAAAACCGCATTAGATATGCCGGTCAAGCTTATCCACGTATTGTGTTTTGGAAGATGGGTGCATATAGTGTCTCATGTACTTGGAATGTGAAATTATCACTATTTAAGCACAAAAAGTGTCTTGCATCAGAAGGACAAGTCATTTATTTCTGTTGGGAAGACACTCAAAATAAGTTCAGCAACTGCCTTCCTGCTATAGTTCCACCTTGGAAAAAAACACCTGTATCACACAGTAGGCAGGACTTCAACAGCTGAAACCTTCACATAAACCTTGTCTGCTTTCCATCTAAAAAAACTTGTGGTTTAGTGAGACAGAATGTCTCATCGTGTGTTAGGGCACACAGCAACTGAGAGTGCACACGGAAACACAGGTAACAATACAGCTACTTCAAACATCTCAGCTTTCTTTGCAGAAGCTTCAGTATACACAGTATGAACTCAGCTAGACAGCTGTTAATATTTTGGCTTTAATTTAAACCAAAGTCAGTTCAGGTAAGTCCCATCTCTCCTGGTGTGCCTTGGACCAGACCCTGTGAGGAAAGGCAGGGCCTTTCAGTTTTAGTGTGAACTATCTTGTTAAACTTAAAAACTGGAAGTCAATAGAAGGTATAAATTGTGTGTCTCCTCACAGGGTCAGAAAGCCTGTGGGAAAAGGAACCAAAACATTATCTTAACTAGGTAGCTTGTATTAACAAATATACATACAAACTTTCACTAGTGTAACCATGCAGTTAATTTTTGAAAATTTTTGACAGAATGATGCAACACTCTGCTCAGTTTTGTCAACAACAGCAGACAGTTGTTTCAGAATTTCTTAGAAAACAGCACATTGAAGCTTTTCTCCACAACAGAGAAAGGAAAAAAATCTATTTAAAATACAAACTATGGATTCATAGACCAAAGTAAAGAACATTTGAATGACTGATTGAAAAAAATAGTAGGGTGGGTAATAGTTTAATTACTGGTACAGTTAGATCACTGTTAATTAGCTAGTGAGACAGCAGCGATTCCCAAACCTAATTTATTACTTTTCCAAATATACCACAGGAGACTGAAAAGCACGAATGAACACCTTTATAGACACAGATCTACCCAAACTTGTAGTGTTACCTCCAAGAGCCTGCTAAAATACAATGAAAATGAGTAATTTTCAAAAACAGATACTAAAATTGGATTCACAGTTGTGTACTAAAGTAGTTTCATTCCCTTGGCTGCATGTGCAAATGAAAAGATCTTTAACCCTTCATGTGGGATATGCAACCGGTTAGTTCATAGAAGCTGAGACCAACACCTGAGACATTCCTCAAAATGCAATGTGAAGCCACACTTCTGCCCCAGCTTTTGAAATACAGCATCACCCCTGAAAGGAAGGGATGTGCGGATTTAAAAATGTACTGATTTGAATGATATACCTAGACATGAAAAAAACCTTTCTATGATGCAAAGCAACAGAAAAATAACTATTTCAGTTGAGAGAGAATACAGCTTCCCCTCTGTCCCACACAGAATGTGGTCTCAAGACCTAAGCTTTATCTTTTCCCTTCACAGTTCTAAAGAAATATATCAGTCACATCAAAACTGAGCACACTTTATCAGAATTTTCCTCTTCCCTGTTGTGCTAAATGCATCCTGCTGACTGCACATTCCCTGTAAGGCTTTGGTGTTCTGAGCCTGATGTTTGGACACATTGGACTGAAAAGCAGATCTGGGTGTCTGGGTGTGAGTGGAGCCACCAGGGTACACCTCACGTTATCCCCGCTCTGTGTGAAATTATAAAAACCACCAATGAAGAGATCCAAACCTTCTTTTTTCAGTAACTCCATGTACTTTGGATGGTGTGACAGGACTACTTTTTCCAGATAGTAAGCTAAGAATTTTAGTATTTTGCCACTACCTGCCCTTCTGAGGACAGCTGCACTCACTGCTGATTTTTCCTTTTTTAAAAATAAAAGGAATCACACAGACATCCACAATGTTCCTTTCACCTGGGGAGCATCTGCTACCATGCATTCCTGCTGTCTGAGCAAAAGCACTCCTAAGCTTATTTCCGTACCAGACAGAAAAGAACTTGAAAAATTAACAGAGCAGAATTTTCTGGCAAGCTCAAGCAACCTGGCTTCAGGGGTAATAGGCTCCATTCCCTCAAAGAAGCAAATTTTTTTCTTCAGAAAGCTGGAAGAAAGGGTTAATCCATACATCCAAACCCCTTTTCTTTCCAGAGACTAGGTGCTGGCAGCTCTTGAAAGAAATGTAACATCTCTTCTCTGACAGCAGTTTGCTGAAGTTTTAGTTAAGATTCTGTTGAACCCCACAGCACCAGGGATTAAGAAAATAATTTTAAAATTCCCCACAACAAAATAACACTTCAACAAACTCAATTTTGGTGTAGTCACAGAGAGATGTATGATAGAGGAACAGACAAGTTTTGTCTCAGCCATCTTAACAGGACAACTGATAGGAGATCACATTCCTAACACTACACCTCTTTAAAAAAAAAAAAAAAATCAAGAATGGCAAGAGAAAAGCTCTTCTACAGAGGACTTTTTTTTCCCTAAAAACCTACCTGGTGAAGGTCTTGGAGTGCACAGATCTTTGAGATCCCAGAGAATAGCAGACAGAAACTGTGTGAAATAGATAACCTTCCCACAGAGAGCTGCACCAGAAACATGGGCCATTGCAACATAGGAAACAAAGAGACAAACCAGGAACTGTAGTCAGCTCCCAGAAGGATGAATGTTGCACACTCATACTTTGCTCGGTTATAAATGAAATAATATTCCAGACTGAACAAGCAGCTATAATCTGGAACAAATCCTATATGCATACCAAGAAAACACGATAAAAGAAGGGTGAATAATTTCACAAGTCTGAGAATACAGTCAAATAGATTATTTGTAAAGTGTCCAGAAGGCATCTTCAGTAAAAAAAAAAAGCAGCATAGTTTTGCATCTAAGCAAGAGGAAAATTGTATTAAACGTTGGCCAGGAGCCCTTTCTGTACAAGCTCTGGAGACACCTTAGAGGGTTGTTTCAACACAGAGAATTTTAGCAGTGCTCTCCCTCTGGCTATCGCTTCACAGGATGTGGAACACATAACCAAAATACAACTTCATGCTGTAAATGAAGCACCTCTGAAGAAAGACACCAAGTTTTTCATTAAGTTAATACACTGTACATGGTTCACCAATGTTCACAAATGCCCCAGGGTCATGACACTCCTGCAGTGAACACAAGTGAGCAGACAGAGGACTATCCCAAAGATGCCTGATGTGCTGGACCTGCCTGTGAGATACGGCATCTTCCCAGAGCACAGCTCCAAATCCTGAGCTCCAGCAAGAGCCCCAGTTGTGACACAGCTTGCCAGAGGTATCCAACAGCTCACTGTGGGGCCGAATGTCAAGCAGAGCGCTACAGATTTTGTGTCCACAGCCAGAAGAGACTTAGCCGTGTATGCTGGGAACACCCAGCATGTGCAGGGAGAGCTGCCTCTCCAGCAGGCACATCCCAGCCAAATGAGTCCATCAGGCTGGCAATGCCACCCAGGGCCTGCCTCCTGCCACCAGCTCTGTCCTGAGGACAGGACACTTGTGTCAAAGAGCAATCTCCACAGGCACATCCATGCTCCCATTCACACAGAAGAGCCACCAGGGTCCTCCCTGCTTGGTCACCCCTTGCCAAAGCACAAGATGTTACTGCTCCATAGTGTCACCAGTCCCTTCCGAGCAGCTGAGAGTCCCAAAAAGGCCATCACTGAATGAGGAATCCGCTCCTGTTACAGAAATATTCAGCAGGACACAGCATGACAACTAGTGATGCCAGTTGCCCTGAACCATAAACATTTTGAACTATTCCGGTACAATGGAAAGTTGTGGGAGGGAGAAAGAAAAAGAACAGGATAAAAATAGCCAACGTGGCTCTGAAGAGCATTTTGCCTATAAGCCCCTTTCCCTGTATACTGCCCTCCCTTCTCTTCTGCTGTCCCAGGCTTTTGCATTAATCAGATTACCTGGTGTTAAACAAGGCTCTTCTAATTACTTTCTAATACTGTGAATCGGACTAAATTACTGAAAAATGTTTCTGCCTAAATTAGAATAAAACAGGATTGATTTTTTTAAATATTTGCTTTAGTGCTGCTGATACATAAAAGCATCACAGACAACAGCTGTCTTCAGCCATGGGACTCCAGGCAGCAGAGGAAAAGCTCCTCTGCTCTTACCCATCCTATGTCCCAGTTTGTGAACACAAGACAACCTTGCATGATCACCTAAAAACCAGAATACAATGTCAATTCAAACTGTTTTCTTTCTCATCTTGCTGTGAGTTGAGAAATAGAGAAGGAATTTAATTTTTCAAAAACTTTCAAGTGTTGGCTATAAAAATACATTGCAGCATCCAGAATGCCAACTCAGTTGCTAATTTATCCAAATGAAACAATCATTATCACTCTATCACTGAAGACAAATAACTACACTCTTGAAAAGCGCTTACCCAAAAAAGAGCAGGGTTGGTTGTTTTATTTTTAGTTGGTATCCAAATCAATGCCGATACAATGCTGTAAAATGGGAGGCTTTCATGAGAAAGGGGAGGTTTAACTTACCTACTTCCACACTCAGCCAGGACAGTGTGTACATATAAACCACACTGAAATTTATCAAAAGACGTTAAGCAGTGACATCTGTGTAGCATGCATCACTCCTCTTTCCTACCACTGTATCCCTGATAAACAGCCAACTATGCCAGAGGGACTCAGTTCCACAGGAGGCTTGAAGGGAAACACACAGGCTAGGGAAGCTGCACAGAGAAGAGCCTCTGAAAATCACCAGTACAGGACCCAAAGTGTCACAGCACTGCAAACACACTCGAGCATCTCCATCAGGACTCAGGCACTGGCACAGGCAGTGAACATTCTGTCCTGAAATCAGCAGCGTATGGCTCCAAAAACTGCTTATAGCTGGCTCTGTTATCCACTGGGACCAAAGAGGGGAGAGATTCCAGGAACCTCAGTCTTCTTTCCACTTGCTGCCTGAGGCCCGTAAAACGAAGACCTCTACAAGGAAGCTGACAGGAATCCATGGTGTCACAAGAAACTGGGACAATTAATGAAATAATGCTTAAAAATAGAATAATATTCCAAGTTTTGACATGATACTCTTTGCCCTTTCCCCCTTCCACCTCTCTCAAGAACCACTAACTCACAGAAATCAAAATAACAAAAACCAGAAAAACTGCGTCCATTTTAGGTTTTTCTTCTTCTCTAATTATGGGTTAAATAACAGCACCATTCTGCACAGAAAAGGGGAAAAATGACATTAACATATTTCAAAAACATGTGAAGTGAAATGAAATTAAAAAGCCTTAATTAAACACCATATTGAGGAACTTCTCAGCTATGCTGAGAATAAGCTAGCTCAGCTCAGCTAATTTAAAGAGATGACACTTTTCTACTGGTGTCTCAATCTTTTTTAGTCATTACAAGTCCACAGCCTTGGTCCCATCCCTGAAGTGTTAAATACAGTTTACTAACCAATATGATGAAAGATACAAGCATCTCCAGAGTTCTTAATAGCTGAATCACTAATAATTTAAAAGTGCAATAAACCTAACCGTGGCTTTCATAAAACTTTAATTAGGAAAACTAAGAACACATCTGTTGCTTTTGTTACTTTTTTCCCTCCTTTCTGGTTCAGCTGTCTTTCCCCCACGCTCTTTTAAACTCTTCTCAGGTTCTCAGGACTGCTCTTCTCATGAAGTCTTTCTGCTTCCTCACACCTCCCTCCTCGTTTCCTCCGTGTATTGATTCCTCTGGCAGCTGTTACTAAAGCGTGACACACACACAGCACTCAGCAGGCAGGAGGAGCTGGACCTACTAACTAATGAAAACAACTTGCACATTAAAAGCTTTGAGTGAGTTAGCTGTAACTACTCACTCGGCGTAAATAACACAACATATCTGCTATGCAGGAAATCAGACTGATTAAATATCGTACAAGAACAACTGAGCTTTCTAATGCACAAGCAGGAGAGAGATGGGAGTGGAGCAGTTTAGAGCGAACACAGGCATTCTGTCCTTTGTCCATTGTGAATTTATGCAATTCCTTGGCCATGGAAGGGTGGGAGGAAACTGTGATCGTGAGGGTTCCCAGCTAGGCCTGAGGAAAGGGCCTAAAATGCAGTGGGGACTCCTCCTAACACCAGGCTGTGCACAAGCAAGATATCCTTTGATCTCATCACCAAGCCACTGGCCATGGCCTGATCAACAAAAGAAAAATTACTCCACACAGAGTTTAGCATTGTGCAGAAAACTCAATCACAGCTTCAGGTGGCCAAGCTTAGAAGTGGTATTTGATGCCACTTTGATTCTGAAAGCAATGGCAAGATATTACAGTAATTTTGGATACATCTCATTTAACTTCTTATGACAACAACTTATGTATTACCACATGAGATGGTCACTCTGTCGGCGTGGCATTGCACCTCTGCATTCAAACACAGGACATTTAAGGTCTCTGTTCTTTTCTACCAACAATAAAGTGGTCCAAGCTCAGCTGTGGGTACCTCTGTTCAGAGAAATCCCATCCTAGCTGTCACCAACAAGCCAACATTTTTAGCCTAAATGAGGTGCCATGTGGTTTTTCCTTTCATCACTAACTGGGCTCACACTAATATCCCATTTCTGCAATAAGGAAACTTTGTTTGGATGTAGTATTTATCTGGCTCCTCACCAGTGCCTGTGCTTTCACACTGCCTGAGCTCTTTACAGAATAGGATGAGTTTATGTTTTACAGAACAAAGCAAGATGATGTAACACACACAAGGTCAGATAAGGCATTTGAAGCAGATTCAAGAGGAGAAATAAGAGAACCAGTCTGGCATCTAAAGAAAGTTTTTGTGACTTCGCATTTCTCTCTAACCACGAGCAAAAGGAGATAACCCAGAACAAAAAGACACATTAAAAGAATATTCAACTACAAAATAGTAATCACTCCCATCTAGTAACAGCTCAAAATAAAGTTATGCTATTAATTAATGAGTCCAAAACATTTCATGTGTGACATTTTCCTGCTTTCACAATAGTTTTATAGCACACATCGAAAATATATCTCAGAAGAAAAGCAAACTTATGCACAATTTTGCACACGTACTCCAGTAGGAGGAGAAAGGCGGAGGTTAACGTTCCATTTTTTTTTTAAAGTGTGCACTGAACAAATTAAAAATGTATGTTTCACTGCTAAGTCACGGGAACTTACCTATACTTTAAAATAAACTACCATAGATGCTTAACAAAAGGTTTGGCAACTCTTCCATACAGAGGCACCCATCTATTTACATCTGGGAGTGCTGCCAATAGAACAGCTACCAAAAACTTCAAAAGATTCACATCGTGAATAGCAAGTCGCTGGCCAAAGGATTTTATGATATGACCAGCTGTGTAACACCATATTGAATTATAGACACGCTGCCCCACAAAAATGCAAAGAAGGGACATTAAACTTGTTAAAAAGCTGAAAAAGAAACCTCAATTCTTTAAATTTATGTTTTCCACGGGTAAGTAGTTTTAACAGGGAAGAAAAAGAAAACTAACTGCATAACGGAACTTTTTAAAGAACAAATCTAAGCAGCTGTTCCCACCAAGGCTTCTTCAAGCTCAATGAACTCTAGCTGAAGCCCCAGCCAGAGCTCAGCCGCTTTGTGATCAGAACACTCTGATTTAATAAATGGCTCCCTTAAACTCGCTTGGGGAGAGACATGAGTCAACAGAGGAAGAGAGGGATAATGTTGCTGTTGACAAACATTTAACAATCGGCAACAGACGGCAGGAAACAGGGACGAACGAAAGCTTGCCAAATAAAGTTATGCTGGAGGAACAAGGCTCCTTTTTGGACCAGCACTGCATCTCTCCACAGATCCCAGAAAGGTATCTATCTGAACAAAACCAAAATTCAAAAGCTGCAGTTGCTGTAGAACGAGGCTCCTAATCCAAATATTTGTGGTGACGTTTTTCCCTGCCAACCAGAATGGGTCAGAACTCCTCCGAATCAAATTACTGCACATCCTTTGCCAGAGAGTCTGGTTTTGGTCTCAGCAGTCATCCACTGTTCACACAAGCTCTTCTGAGCTGCATGAGCAATTTTTCCCCCTCATCTTACAATATTTCTGTAGAAAACTTGCCAAAGTACATGTAGCATCTTGGTCAGACTCCTTATTCAGGCAAGCCAGGGCCTTCGCTGTCTGCTTACGTCCTGGAAACCCAGTTCTTATGAAAGCGCCAACAAAACCCGACTGCTGTATTTAGGGTGAACAAATACTCCTCTCTAAGCGCTTACTGCTGTTTCAACTTCCAGCCTCCCCGATCACTACACAATCCAGAGGGAGCCAAAAGCAGCCTCCCTCCTTCCTCCAGAGAGGAGCGCGGCTCAGGAGCGCCCGTCGCCCCGGCCGGAGCTCTCACTCGGGCTCCAGCTTCCCCCTCTCCCGTGGGCAGCCCGGCGCCACGGCCACCGCCGGACCCGTCCTTACCGCAGCACTTTGCCCACCGCCTGCAGAACCATCTTGCAGCTTAATCCGGGCTTGGGACTCTGGGCGAGCACGGGCCGTTCACCGGGGAGGCTGCAGTGATCCCCCACCATGGTACGGCGGTGCGGAGCGGCACTCACGGCTCGCTCGGCCCTGGCTCCCCGCCGCTGTCCCGGCCGCCCGCNCGAACCGGCCCGAGCGGGGCCCGGTCCTGAACCAGCCGGCCCCGAACCGGCCCGAGCGGGGCCTGGCGCCGCCCCCGCGCCCCTCGGTGCTACGGCCGCTCGGGCAGCGCGGCTCGGCCGCGGTACGCACCCACGAGCAGTGCCGGCACTGAGAGCGCGGCTGCCCAGCGTCAGCACCCACAGTACCATCTATGCCCCTTTTTTAGGCAGCCGGACAATAGGCAAGGCAAAGCAGGAGGGTGCCTGACGGAGCAGGACACGGGGAAAACGTCCTGCTTTGCTGTCTGCACTACTGGCCCCATCCGTAATGGGGCCAGGCTGGACTCCCGGTGAGAAACAGGAATAACGATGCCTTTTGTGAGCGAGGCTTTGCACTGCTCTCTGTGTGACACGCAAGGGCACGGGCTACCAAAGCTAGACAGTCTTAGATACTGCATGGCAGCCCAGCAATGACATCAAGACCTTTATCAGAGACACTTAAACAGAGGAAGGGTGAAGAAGAATTAAGGCTATAAACAGCAAGAGATGACTTCCAATGTGACCAGAATGCAGAGCAAGCACTTGGATTAAGCAGTGTCCCCAAACACAAGGTCCATTGTGACCCACCTCCAGTTTTGTTTGGATAAATCACTTGTTTTCCTAACAGACCTTAGGAGAGGCACTGTATGTCCAACTCCTTAGCCATGCCACGTAAATACCCCTTAAGGACAGGCAGCTCTGCCCAGAGGTAGCAGATGTAGCATTTGGAGCCAGATCACAACAAAAAATGTGACAAGTGTGGCATAATGTGACCTAGAACAGAAAGTCTTGAGGACTTTACTTATTCTGACACACCAAAGCCTGGCCTGTGACATCTCAGAGAAACAATGAGTTTGCCATTTTATGTGCACCTGTAAGACTGGCTGCAATTGGAAGGGGCAATTCCCCATTCCAAGTATAGCCAAGTGTTCCAGTTTGTGTTCTGAACAGGCATCTTCCCCTGTAAACAGAAGGCCAACAGGCTTGTTGAATTCAGCTTAGCACAAACAGTTACATTGCTGCTACCACCAACTCAGCATCACCTGGTCAAAGCAGGCGGGAATGCGGCTGCTGTTTGCACAAACCCAAGAAATCGCAGCCCCATGATGCAACCTGAAGGAAAAACGTGCTGCTGCTCAGTCCCAAAGCATCTACCCAGGCAGGCATGTTTGTCAGCTATGCACTTCTAGTTGCATGTCCAAGTTAGGCCTCCTCACCCTGCTGAAGCAGGAGGTATTTTGATTCCCACTGTACAAGCAATCCGCTTAAGATGGAGTTTTAATGACTTCACTGATAGCACACAGGAAGCCTGCAGTTGAACACAGCTCACTTTTCCTCACTGAATCCTGATGCTTCATACAGGAGATAATCCAACCTGTGAAAAATCTGATGTTCTGTCAACCTTTTCCCCAAGTAAGAGCAACTTGTGACAGTAACATTACAAAGCAAGAGTCCTGGCAAATGGAGGAAGGAGCTGCCAAAAAAGGCAGCAGCCCTCGCTTTGTCCAGTCTGCACAGAGAGAATGTCATTTGTTAAAGAGCCACCTTAAAAACAACAAACCTGTGATATAAAGCAGCTTAAGTTTTAATAAAAGCCTGTCTAGCCAAAGTAAATTAAAGAAAAAATCCAGGGGTAAAACCAAAATAAATACAGCCCTGTGGTATTACAGTTGTACTAGGAAAGTTAGCCTCTCCCTGACTCTGACTGCGAAACAGTCACTCTTCAGAGATGGAGATTCAGTGATCTCAGGCAGGTTAGAAACTGATCCTCTTCTGGTAAAACCAAAATACTGATTGAAACACAACTTCTAAACCTGGTCAGTTTTTATTTTGATGCAAATAAATGGCCTATTTCTCCTGCTGGCTTCCACATCAACCCAGCACTTTTCTTTCCTCAACCATATGTCTCTGTGGCACCCTTTCCAGCCTTTCCCCCACCTATCAGCTTTCTTCTATTCAAGTAGCAGCCTCTGTTTGGATCAACTACATGCTAGTTTACCTGTAGTACAGATTTTATGCAAGTTGTGGGAAAACCCAGCATCTCTTGAGTCAATTTTAAATGCTTCAAGATAATAAAAATCATGTCATTATAAGAAGCACAACTTAGGCATGCACACTTTATTTATCCAACATAAATAATTTAAACCACATGCACAGTACAGATTCTTACAGCTTTGACAAGATTTAGAACACAGGTGCAGACACAAATGGGTTTATTTGAGAGCTGCTTCATCCAGAAAGAAGAGTACTCCATCTACAAGGAGTGTTTATTTAAACACAGCTGCTGCTGTGATCTCCACCTATGCATATTCTGAAGATGCATATCTTCACTTCCTTAAGGGTGTGTCTACAGCCATCTGAAATCCTGCCTATTTACATTCATCAGAAGCCTCTTTTTCACTTGTTTCCTCAACATCCTCTGCATGTAACAACTGTTGCATCTGACCTTAGCCCAATTGTGCTTCAGCACCGGTAAACTGCTTCTGGCATGTGCCTTTCCCACCAGACAGGCAGCGCTGTGTATTGAAATAATCAGTTAACAGAACAGTTAACAGAAATACCTGTGAATGGACCTGTGAATGAACAGCTTCAGCACTTGTACTGGATTTGCAGACATCTTAGCAAAACAGTGGCAGCACCAGAGGCACAGAAGAAGGGCAGAGTAGGGCATTTCGAAGACACATGACTACATGTGCTAGCAGCACACTGATGGAAAACTGTCTACACTTATCCCAACTACCAAGCCAAGGAATGATATTTATAAATTTTATGAATAATGCTTTGTATTCATAATGCTGTTATAAGCAGCAGTTAACTATTATATACTTATTTGCCCCTTTTACTGTTCCATAAAAAGTACATGTAAAGCAGCCACCACAGGGATGTATACTGGTACTTGGAGGTTGGCAAAGAAAGCGAGTTGTATTCAACCCAGACAAACAAACAACGTCAAGGGAGAAAAAAAAAGAAAGGTACAATTCAGCATTTATATGTATAGAAATGAAGCGTTGTGACATCAGACTGTAAAGTCCTGTTTTAAATTAAGCTTCAGTTTATTGTGTGTCCCTGCCTGACATATAACATTTCAATTTTGCAAGTTCATTAGCCATTTTGTTTGACTTTAATGTGCCCTGATACCACCTAGCCAAGTACCCTTTCCAGTTACCTCACAGGACACTCCCAGGTGTCTGGAACCACCAAAAATCAGCAATGAGAACATTTTATCCTTAAGCTTGCCTCTAAGCTGTATTTATACTGAGATTACATTTGCTCTCCATTTTGTCATCCTCACACAGCAGCAGATGGCACAAGCAGCTCTGCTCAGTATCAGCACTACAGGCATGGATTTGGGACAGAAGACAGCCTGAAAACAAGTTGTCTCAGTTTCAAATAGCAGTTTGGAGTGGTCAGAGTGAAGGGGAAATAGATTTTAAAGGTATGCATTCAGCTCCACTCCCGAGATAATAGCAGGAGCAATAGGTCTTCCTGGCCACACAAAGTGTTGTGATACAAGCCTTATCAAAGTGGCCACACACAGTGCAGAAAGTTTGTGCATAAAAGACTGATCTTAAAAGCAGCACATTTTTAAGTGAGAAGGTGCCTATGTTTGCTGCTTTACTGAAAACTCTGAAAAAAATGACAAGTCAGTGTCTATCCTGCAATCATCTTTGGCTTCATCAATACTTTGGGGTGTTTTTTCCACAACAGGCAGAGAGCAAATAATGGTACACTATATTCTCACCTCATCCATAACATGAGAAATAAACAATCATTTGCAGCAAGAAAAGAAAATTAGCTCAAATATCAGTAAAGTTTCATTGGGAAATCAAAAAAAATTATATTAAGGGTATTTGGAAAGGATGCACAAAATGAGAAGAACCAAGTGTTCATCAAATACCACTTAGTAGAAAAAAATAAAGAGCAAAGAAAAAGGGAAGAGTGCTGCTGTATGTACTGAACAGAGAAATCGTGATCTCAAAAGTATCATATTTCTGACAAGTGTGTAGGTGCATCTATTGTTCTAAAATCCCAGATGTCAAGTTCAGCAAGTGTGCATGGATGAGAGATGAGGAACATGAATGTGTTGAAGGAAGCAGCAATAAATGCAGCTCATCAAGAGATACTCAACTCTACCAGCACTGAACTAATACATGAACACTATTAATAAAGGATGAGATAATCACACTCAGACTCTACATGAAGAGGTAATCTGAAATAAATAACAGAGTTCATTTTTATCACCTGCATTTCAGCCAGTCCTCCTGAGTCAACCCTCCAAAATGACAGAAGCCCTCTGAAAACACACACTGAAAGGACATTTGTTTCCTGTGCAGCTGTTCAGGCAAGTCTGTGGCACGTAGATTCTGAGGCAAAGAATTGCCATGGAGTTGGAGCGAAACATCAGATTCAGACATCAGTTTGTAGAAATCCTGAAAGCTTACCACTATTTATAAAAATAATTCTTCTCTTATGAAAAGTTATTCTGAATCCTAGGCAAGTTCTAATGTTACTTCTTTCTTCTTAAAACTTCTGCTTTCAACTGCAAAGGTTCTCTGCTTTATGTACTAAGTTGTTGTACACCATCCTATGGCACCCTGTTTCAGTGAGGATGAAGCAGTCCCTATACAGCACCTTTCCTACAGAGTTCATTCCAGTAGAGTAAAACATCTCTGGCACAGCCAGACCATGGCACAGCCTCAGGAGACAGAGGGTTTCCCTCTTTCCAATTTGCAAAACAATATACTTGGCACTACTATATACAGGAACAATAAACTGGAGAATATTTGCAAATAAAGAGCTCAAATCCATCTTCCTCATAAACTGTCTTCCATAGAGACAAAGTGTGCTTAGCAAAAGCCTAGTAATAGCTCCAGGTGACAGTGGGGCTGGAGTGATGTGCAACATCTGTCTCAGGGAGGGTGAAATCCCTTTTTTCTTTCTGTGGGGAAAGGGGTGAGGAGAAAACACAAATATTGAAGGTATGCCAGTGAATACATTTTGAGTGCCCAAAAATGTCTTTCAACACATGCATCTCACCAAGTTAGTCAAAGGAAAAGGCTGCATGGGTACTTACAGCACACTATAAAGATTGAGACGCTGAATTTCTACCATTGCAGCTGCTGTTAGCTCCTTCCCAGAGATAATACAGGTGACAATTTCATCTCACATTTTAACATTCCTTTTTTTTTCTTGCTCTAATTTTAAAGTTTAGCTAGGCTACACTCCAGGGAAGCATTAATGCAATATGCATTTGATACAGAAAAGCTAAAATGAAAGACTCTCATTCTTTTATTTTCCTCCCCCAAAAACACTGGACCTCAAGCTTCATATAAAGAGGTAAAACTTCTAAAACTTGGCTAAGAAGTTCTCCCCAAGGATTGTTTAACATATTCAGAACTACTTGCTACATATATACAGAACTCTCCCTGTAAGTTTTACAACACAACTACTGTTTCTACAGACTTGGGTAAATATGGCATGGAAAATAAAATCCTAATTGCAAATTGGCACAGAGCTCTAGGCGAAGGAGTCAAAGGTGTAATCGGCCAGGAAAAGAGGGTATCTGTGGCAGCACTGTTATTGGTCAGGACTATCTATGCTTGGGTGGGAAAGGCATAGAAGGAAAAAGGGAAGATGCTGGGAGCGAACTTGCAGAGTTTTCCCAGAGAGATGGAGAGACACTAAGAAAATAAAAGTTTCCCTCCTTTCTGGACTTAAGAATGGCTTCATTTCAATGCAGTAAATTATTTTATCTGGTAATGTCAGATTTAGATGACAGCACAAGGAAAAAACAATTCATGAAATCAGCATGAAATTTATTCTATGCGATCTTTCCCCAGGCATGCATGCATTACAAAATATAAGACACAGAGCTTGCATTATGTAATGAGAAACTTTCTTGTAATTCCTGGCATTTACAGAATAACTCCTTAGCTACTACTTCTGAAGAGCAGGACCACAAAATCCAGATGTCACAAAATTAACTTGCTTCACACCCAGACCACTGCACATTTGCATTCCACACTAAACTCAATACAGAGGTGCTTCATCCAAACTAATTTGATTTCTTTATACTGCTCAGGCCCAGCACAACAGATCTGAGCAACAGGAGGCCAGCACAGATTTAGCCATGTAAACAATGCCATAAATTTCCTAACCTACAACCTGAAATAGTTCAAATTGATTATTCTGGTGAAGAGCTTTCCAGCAGGCATTCAGCAAATGCCTGAGTACAAGCACTGTTTGCACTGGGGCAGCTCAGCCCAGAGGAGGGGCAGTAAAACCTGTCAGGTCAGTGTGTGTGCGAAGGCGTGCGCTGGAGATGGTAACTGGGACTCAGACACACACACACACACACCAGGGCTCGGGTACAGCTCGAGTTACACTGCTTCCAAAACACTTGTGGAAGAGTGTGAAGATTTTGCCTTTGAGGAATCCTCAAACCTCACATGCTGCTAAGTATTTCAAGCCATGTGAAAACATTAGCAATTCTTATTCAGCGTGTTAAATGAGAGATTTGCAAATTTACTGGGAAAATACCTTGAAGTCTTACAAGACAATTCCTGACACTTGGCTATAGCAAAAATCTTGTACACAAGAACCCATAACACCCTCACAGCAGTCTTGGCTGTGCCTGCAAGAGAGCTCTGCTTGCATGTGGGTCATATGTACTTATGCAGCTGCAGCCACACAGGACTGCACAGCATGAGTAGCCTGCCTGGTGTTTTCTTAAAACTTCTTTACAAAAACTTCTTACACAAATACAGCCAGTTTTCATGCTCTGATTTTCTGAAGAAGAAAATGGCTTCAGAGCTATTCACTTACCCTTTTGATTTGAATACTTTGATGGCATCGAACTTCCAGCATTTTACAAAACTCAGCATGATCACATGGTCTTGATGACTAACCCTCTCCTACAAATTCTGGACAAAGAGTGGCAGAATAATACAATATGAGGTTAAGGCTACCATACATGATTTTTCAGGCTCTAGCACTAATATATTCTGGAAGTGCACTGGACGAGTTTAATGAGGAGTTGGTAGAATATAAAAAAGTTTGTGTAGACAGGATTGTTGGGTGGTATCACGTTCATTGTTTCCAACTAACATTTCTTCAAAAGCAAGCCAGGCCACTGAGGCACTCATGGCAGTAGTAAAAAAAAGCCCCAAAAAACACCCAAAAGAGGAAAAATTAACATCACTTTTTAATGCAAAGATAATACAAAACGTAAGTAGTCCCTGAATTATCTCAAACCATCACAAGTTTTCATTTATTTGAATATTTGAAAGCTATTTTGAAAAAAAACAAAACTCCTGGAAGACTACAGAGGTCATGAAAGGTCCTACTTAGAACCACCTTCCAAATTTCACCTAGTCACTTTATATGACACAGGTATTCTTATTACTGTGTCAGGATTGCACTGCTAAAACGCCATAAAATAAAGGAAATTAACCCAACTCTTATCTGATCAAGAAGAAGTTAGAATATACAGTAGAATAGCCCTGAGTTTAAGCCAGTCATGGAGAAAGACATGGGTTTAAAAATACCACATTAAGCACACATCTGACATTGAGCAACACTGCTGTATAGGAGGCTTTTCTGATGCTGTCTGGCTAAAAATCTCCATTTTGCCTAGAATTTGTTCTATAGCTGCATTTACACTGTAGCCCATTACGACTCTTGAATGGATGTTTATTTACTAGGAAACAAAAGCACTGGTTGACAGAAGAGCTTTGCTGTTCTGGTTAGACAAGATTGCCATTTGTCATGTTTTAGTAAGGCAGTAAGAACATTAGCCTTGCCTGCTCTCAGACAAAAGAAAAGTCACATTTAAGGTACTGGACAGAAACTGAGGAAAGGATGTGCCTACCAAGATTATTCTGTGTGAACTTTGCTCAGTAAGTCTCTTCCCGAGTTCCACAGCCAAAACCAAAGAAATTACTATAACCTACATTTCTTGCTTTGCATACATTTCCTAAACTATTTGCCTTCAGGACTTTGTCAATATCAATATATACTAAGACTACAGGATCAATGGGTAATTATGTTAAACTACTATAATTCCTACTTAGCTACTGAGAAATACCATTATTGTAAACATGGCAAAGTCATCTTTTGCAAATGATTGATGAAAATTGCTTCATGACTGGGGAGAGGCTTGAACACTGGAAGCTGCAGCAAGGATGCACACACAAGTAAGTAAGGGAGATCTATCTATCTATACATCTCAAAATTTTGCTTAAATTCAATGCTAACACAGTACCTGAAGTATTTTCATATTTTTCTAGGCTTCTCACTGGGGAGGTGAAAGTGAACACTAGAAGATGTATTCATCCTGCATCTTGAGCTACTTCTACACTTTGAAGGAACATTATGTGCATCAAGGACATGTGCTCCAACACACAGTAAGTGAACCTTTCCCTTTCAACGTTCTGCTCTAAAACTTGTTTGAAACTGGGGAAAATACACTGTGTTCTACTATGCAAATAGCAACTTTCCTGTATAATTATAGTGTATTTTGCTGAGAATTGCATCATGACTAGAATACTACCAAGAGGGCAAACATTTAACCACTATTCTTAGTTTGTTAGAAAATTTTTCCCACATTACATAAACACGTACACACCCAGACTTGGGCAGCACCATCAATCTTTTCATTGTTTTTACTTTAGTAAAGGAACAGCTATTTTTCATCTCAGTAGCTTTATTTTTATCAATTTTATAAAACAGGTATTAATTTTTCTCCTTCAGCTTTCTTCACTGTTATTCTTCCCTTGTCTTTACCACAGTTGTCTAAACTTTCTGTACTGGCATGCTGATTTAAAAAAAAAACCTTAAAACTTCAGTAAAAGAATTCACTTCTAAATGTGTATTGAACAGAAGCATCAAGGAGATTCTCCTGATGTTTTGTTAAAATGAATGTGTGCACAGCTGACAAAAGCATAAATAGAATGCATTAATAGGATCACACACACTAACCAGAAGCAGCAAAACTAAAACATAGCAGATTATTGACAATATCATCAAAGCTTTGCAAGTTCTTCCATATGTTGACCAGGAGTATGAACCATGCAAAATTCCTCTGAACAGATGCAACCTTATATAAATTTAATTCTAGACATATCTCTGACAAAGAGTCAGAGTTCAGGGTAACCACACCTGAGCAAATCACGTTAAAAGAAGAGACAGAACAGCTAAGAACTAAGCAGCTCAAAAGCTAACATTGGTATACTGAGTTCATATTCAAACATCTGATTGATTATATGTCAGAATTCAGTGTTTCATTTCTTGGTCTGAAATGTGCTAAAATAAAGAATATATTCTGCTCCCAAATGCCCCCCTACAAGCTTAGTGCTAAAGCAAAAAGGGATGGTATTCTAACTCTACAAGGTAAAATAAATTCCTTGTTTTCTTCCCAATACATGTTCCATTTTTATAAGGACAAATGGTCAACTAAATGAAAATTTTGAAAATAATTTTTCGATCATAAAACAATATACTTTTTGCTTTTAATGATACAACATTCAAAACATTGCTACTGCTGTTTCTGAATGTACTACTATATTTTATTCTACAAGTTAGGTTTTGCTTTGTTTGCATATGCAAGGCATTCATGCATATTTGGAACCTAACCAGAGCTATACTGCTTGCATGGTGATTCTTGTATGAGGGATCTTGTTTCTTGTCTTTCCCTATGAACAAATTCACGAAGAAAATGACAAAAACCCACCTAGCTGAAGTCAGTATTCATATCCATCACAGGGTGGGTGCATATCAAAGCATACAAGAGACAGAAGTAATACCTGTGAAAAGTCACCTTCTGCTGCCAATCCAGACAGAGACAAACACCCACTGACTGCCCTGTAACCCCAGGCCTCTCCACAGCCCATCAGATCCTTTTTGTGTGCTTGATGGAAGGGGCAATGTCTGGGGCAGGGAAGGTCTAGTGTTAAGGGAAGATATTTGCTTCCCACCCCAAAGAAAAGGGATGAGTAACTATGCTTTGCTGGCCAAGGGATTCAGAGAGTCCTTTGGAAAAGAAGCCTCCTCAGATAAAACTTAATCTTTTAAAAAACCAGTTGGAGAAGGAATGATGTTGCATGGATTCAGCCGTTGGCAACAAGCAGGTAATGCACAACTCCTCTGATCTTCCACCTTGCATGGCTGTTGCTTTGCCTTCGCCAATAATGGTTTGTTGGGGACAGTAGTTTTAAAGACAAGACAAAATGTGCAAGACTTCATATAGAGACAAGATCTGTTAGGTATAATTAGCATTGTATGCTCCATCTTGGGAGTTGATCTGTTCTATTTAACCTTGTAGATAAAAATCAAAAGCTGTGTCCCCATTACAGTTTTTACAGGTACATATCCTAACTACTTCACAATGAAAATGGACGCTTTTTTGATTGAAGAGGGTATTTTGCCTACACAAATACATCAAGTTAGTAAAGAGCTGCTGCTGCAGACACAACACTTCTGAGGAAACCTGTGCTATGCACACACATTTTAAAGTCACCTCTCACCCATGCCCCAGAGCTGTCCAAGAAAAACAAGCTATACTGGTAAAATCAACACATTTTGCCCATAAGTACACTTGACTTTGTTCCAGTGCAGGTGTACTCTCAAAAACCTTCCTCATACCCCAACCAGCAACGCCAGAAGACATTTGGAGCAGTGACAAGACTTACATGGGTAACGCCCAACTTTTCCACCCAGTGATTCACGCGTTTCCTCCAGTGGCATGCCAGGCTCCTGCACCACAGAACCTACCCAGTGCTTCCCTGAAAAGCCTGATTTACTGGGATTGCACAAATCTAAGGTACTGCACGTGCAGGGCATGATGCAGCCACCTACCTGCTGCTCAGGAGCCCACAGAAGATGGAGCCAAGGCAGGGCAGCTGCCCCATGTCCAGAGGTTCTTTCCAGGGGCCCTTGGGGAAGCAGGAGCAATTAGGTCCAGGCCACAGAATGAGCTCCCAGACCCGAGGATGCTCGGGTACACTTTATGCCAGCACACCACAGCAACCAGAGTGGTTCTGGGGTCAGAACCAGCCTTCAGTTCTTGTCTGCTTTCCATCTACCAGCAGTTACCCCTGTAGTGAACCCAAAGCTTCATTATACTAAGGCACACTTGCCAAAAAGGCATCTGGCTTCAACTTGTGTATTTGACAAGGAAGAAAAATCAGTTATTTTTGCAGTAATTTGTTTCAATGGCTGATCACATCCATTGTTAAGCCATACATCCCTTGACTATTTGAAACCTCCTTGTTTTAACATCCATATTTTCAATTGTGATTGCCATCTTTTCTCTCTTACAGCTTTCTTCTCCCTTTCTTTAAAACTTCATTAGTTTGATATCATATTCACCTCTTGACCTTCTCAATAATAAAAAAAAAATCTCCTTATGCCTCATTATTAGAAAGCTTTTTTTCCAGTCTTTAAATACTGCAGGTATTTTCCATCATTCTAATTTAGAAGGTACTGAAGTGTCTGCTTAAAACAGTGAAAGCATAACTGCTCAAAAGATCTGGAGCTCTCCTAAAATCTTAAGAGGGATGAACAAGCATACAAAATTTCATCTGGATTTCCATTCTCCAAAAAATTAAATAACCTGTTGCAAGTTTTAAATGTTTTAAGTTTCTAACATTTAGAATTTCAGAGAATATTTGCATCTCAAGTCAACAGAAAGAATGCTACTTCTCATTAGTTCATCAATGAAAACCTATTGAATCATGAATTCATTTACATTATCCTGAGAGAAGAGCTATAAATATAACTCTTGTTTTATAAATATTTAATCAGGTTAGTAACAATTAGAATCATTTCATCCCACATGGGTTATGCTACCTTTGATTAAAAACTTCAAGGAGGAAAAAAAAAAAGTTTGTTTTCCTTGTAATCCTTTTTTTTCCCTTTTCTCGTCCACAACCATAGGGATGGAAGCCACACCACGGTTATTCAGAATTCGGTTGTAAGAAACAAATGGAGACCACACAGCAAAAATGTTATATCCTTCTTGCATATAAAATTATCATTGTGCTGCTTCCCCTGTAATCCTTGAATACCCTTGAGCAAAGAGTAGTTATTGATTTGAGCAAAATTATCTGACCCAAGTGACCATGGAGAAGGAGCAGAGAACATGATACAGCCAAAAACTTGAATGAGTTGTGTCTTATCATCTGCTAATCTGACCATTAGTGTGGAAAGCCACTCAGTTCCATTTTACTGCCCACTGTCTCCACTGCCTTACTTATTCTTCCTTTCTTATACTCAGAAATGGAAAATGCCTTCTCCCATCCCTTACAAGGAATACATTCAGAGAGCAGCAGTGAGAGAACCCAGAGTAAGTCATGCCCCCTGATTCCTTCAATACTGTCCTTTGCCTCACTTAAAAAATGCTACTTTACCATATAGAACTCAGGAAAGATAACCAACCATTCCTGAACTTGCTGGAAACCATGACCCATCCTCACCCTCCCCATAAACACACTCCATATACTGAAGATCATTGAGGTACTTGATGGATGAGAAACCCAAGGCTTATGCAAGTCAGAACTTCCAGACATTTCCCAACTTCAGCCTGTTACACCTCTGCTGAAAGTGAAAGCTGCAGTTTACCCTCTCCAGGCCTTCATTTACTGCCTCACTTCTAATTCTAGACAACCAGTTTCCAGCAGAAATTTGTGCTCTCTCACCATGCAACAAAGGAAGCCAGAATTTCCTCCTGTACTGTAGACACATGTTTTTGTACGACTTCTATTGGCAGATTGTTGCTTAAGAGAAACAGACTGGCAGTGAGAAACAGCTCAGCAGCTTGGCATTTGTTCTACTTGTGTAAGCCTTCACAAAGAGCCTTGCATTTCCATGAAGGCAACAAACATCTGCTCTGTACACATAGAAATATTAAATAATCCAGAAGCTGCAATGCTGTTCAAAAATTGGCTGAATGGACACAGAGAAACAAAACCTGATTCACATTCTCATGCTTTAAGACCTAGGGGTGAAATAGAGTGAAATTCTTGCAAAGAACAGCACCCAGCTGGGCACCTACATCAGTTCCCCTAAATGAGTGATAAAACCATGCAAGAGCAAAATCACACATAGCTACTTGTCCCATTGTCCCAAGCTGCCAGGACATGGTGTTAAGTACTGCTGTTGGAGGAAGTCAGAAGTGCTCCAGAACACAGGAGAACACTTGGAGAAATAGAAGACTGGGACTTTAGAATGGAGAGGTGCAATCCAAGCAGAGCTGTTCAGTGCACACTCACGTACAGAGAACTGGGAGAAAACAGTGGTTGTGGCTCACCATGGTTGAAGATTACCAAACCCCAATAATCTCCCGGTCTTGCAGTCTTCTGACCACCTTTAGAAGAATCCTTCTAAGCAGTAAAAACAATGAAAATCAAGCCTGAGCATTGTCTGAAACTTAAAATGTGTAGGAAGCTTGAAGTATGTATTTGGGACAACTAGAGAGTTACATTCCTATGTATGAGATGAAGCATAGTCTGAAATACTTTTTAAGTATTTTTTTAATCCTCAGAGAGGCAGCTGTTTTGAAATTGCATTGCCATTGCCCAGGATATACTTACAGGGGAGCAGACAAATTACAATTCGTTTTCAAGAACATGACAATAAAAATATTCAACCTGTGTTGCAACATAGTTTGTAGCACAAAATGCCTCATCATTTATCATACTTATTCATACTATATAAAGATTTGCTGTTTATATTTATCAGATTTACTATGAGATTTACTATTGATAAATTCTTCTGTGCATACAGAAGTGGAAATTCACACTTTTAATTTCCTTTTTATTGAGAGTGCCTTGGCAGCAAAGTTGGAAACTTACTAATCTATTCAAATTTTCAATACATGTAGAATATAAAAAGCTCAACTTATTTATTCAGTCCACTAAATTTCTCCAAAACAGTAAGAAACATTCTCCCTTCCACCAAATGTTCTTCAGAACTCCTGTTGTCAGTGTATGAGCTGATGGCCACAGTAAACTTACACATAATATAACTCCTTTCCAGAGCAAAACAGAGAAATGGTAACTGATTCCACAACCACATTTTGATAAACCCAAACCCCTGCTTTTCTTGAACCATTTTTAGGAGAGCTTATTCATAAGGACTTCTCTAATATACAGTGACACACTACTATTTGCCCCATATCTGACCATTGTGATTCCATCTATTGATCACATACTGCATTATTGACTGCACAGTTTTCCACCAGAGAGCAAAATTATGGTTTTTTTTTTTTACTTAAAAGGAGAACATCAAGAAGAGATGTGAACCCTAACTTGGTTGAAATCACCTCCATGAAAGTAAAATTTATTTTTGTAGCAGTGGATTTGACTTTAAAACACAGAATTTGTACTATTTTAAAATTGGAATCTTGAAATAAGAATAATGTTCAGAATTTAAGGTGGGAAAAGGCTGAAGCTACTGTTGTGCACAGAATATGGGACAGAATTGGTATAGCTGTTAAAAACTAAGCTAATTGACTTGGTTTTGGAGAAACACCACTGCCACACCTACAGATACCCTTCCAAGTCAAAAGAAGAATGATTTGTTGCTATCCGGTACATTTCTACCATCCTTACAAATTTATTAGGATTGCAGTTGGAGAGGGCTACAGTTACTTTTTATGTGGTTTAAGCGCATATTCCTGGTCTGCCACTGTTCCTTGTAAAACTCACTCTTCAAAGCCTAATAGCCTGTGACAAAAACTAATCCATAAAACTGAAAACAAGGGATTTGGGGAAAAAAGCCTGGAAGAAAAGGGGGAAAATAATGACAGTATTTCTACGTTTCAAAGACTGGGTCAAAGTAGCCTAATAAAAACCACACATCCAGTTCTTCCTGTCACCTCTTGGCTGGTTTTTGTCTGATACAACTGTGCAAGTAAATTCTGATGAGATGGGCAGTGGAAGAAAGGGCTACTTCACCAGGGCTGAGCCAAGGGTCCCTCGGGAGGCTGCAGCTGTCCGCAGGCTCTGGCTTGGCTGGCAGCTGCTGTGGGCACGCAGTCACTGCCTGGCTTTTGTTCTTCAGAATAGGGAGAAAACACATTTTTTCCCTCCCTTGTCTGGGAAACAGGAAACAGGTTCTTATAAAGACTCTCCCACATACAGACTGGGCAGGAAAAAGGCGGAGTTTGGCAACATTTAAGATTTGTTCTTCAAATGCAGACCAGTAATTACTGTAAGGTAAGCGACAGGATGGCTGGGCTTACTAATGTTTACTCACCCTGGTGCTGCTGTTTTCAAATGTATTTATACTTCATGTACACTTGCCCATAAATGTAAAAATCAGTTATTTTTACCTGAGTTCTCAGGTGGTGAGATCCTTGCACAGACTTTATTTACCATAAATGCAGCAAATGTAAATAAATATGTCTTTTCAATAACTGTACAAGTTAATTCATTCTTATGAGCCCTATAAAGTGGTTAGAAATTTTTATCCATGTTTTATAAACTGTGCTCTTTCAAGTGGAGACTACAGCTCCCCAGAGCACAGGAAAGTTCTATACCTCCACTGCAGAAACCATAAACCAGTACTAATATTGTCTTTAGCTCAGGGGGGAAAAATATCATTAGGACAGAAATGTGTATGGGTTTTCTAGTAAGGTCACTCGTTGATTAATCTGTATGTTTGAAAGAGCAGATCTTGTCAATCAAATATGCATCAGGAACACATATTCAAAATTAGTAGCAGAAAAAGAACTAGTATCAAAAGAAAGAAAGTTCTCCACTGCAAAAAAACCACCAAGATGTTGGTTTGACATTACTTGTTATGAGTTACCCAAGAAAAAAGTCCTAAAACCTCTTGATTACATCACACACTAAGTTTGAAATGTTATTCACCTTCACAGGAAGCACCTAACATCCAGACTGCTCAGTATTAGAGTGCTAATCTGGATAGGAATCCACCTCTCTTTCTTCAAATGCCCTAGTCCAACCATTGAGAAATTAAATTTTTTTTAGTGAAAAGAACTAAATGAACCTGCAAAAAGTCTGATTTCTTTCAGTTTCTAAACTTGTACCTAAACAGGTACCTGAACTTGTGCTTATCAAGATTAGACTCAACAACCTTTTAGAGCTTACAAAAAAAAATTTAGCAATCCTCAGTGAAGTGTCTTGAACATATTACAAAACACAGCACTTAACATCATAAAAATATTTAAATATGTAGTCAGTGTAATAATACCTCTTCAGTGTTCTGTGAGCCATCACTCATTACAAAATTCCTCTCACAAGCTCCGTGAAATCAAATTATAATGAAAATATGATTAAATGACCCATAGAAAATGCCTTGTTACTGTATCTTGAATACACCCATAATTAAAACTGACTGGGAGGGCAAACACTTGTCTTCAAAAATAATGCGTTCAACACCTTTGAGTAATGTAGCTGCATGACTGCTGTGAAATAAAGCACCCAAGCCAATAAACCCAACAGGCACAGAGTCAGCAGCAGTGGTGCTGCAGCTCCCTCCTGTACAGCAGGAGCCTCTTGCTCCTTTCCTAATCCTTAGCACCCCTTGGCATCACCGTTGTCCTCTCCCACATATGCTAAGTTAAAGAATTCCCATCTTCTTTTAGCCAAGCTGGCAGCAATGAGCAAAGTGATGGTGTATGCTGCATAATTGGCAAGACACAGCTCTGGAAATTGGAGATTTTAAAAAAATCATTAACAGGTTTTGGTTTTGCTTTTTCTTCCTTAGCTTAAAAGGGGACCCATATTCAAGGGTCCCCTCAAGACAGCTACAAGAAAAGAAACTTCAGTTTTCACCATCATTATTAAAGGTATGGCTTGACCATGGGTATGGGAAGAAAGCATACACCCATTCTCTTCCAATGGAAAGCCTGAATTCACTGAAAAATGCTTTTTAAATGGCTATATTTAATACAATTATTCAATATCCTTTCACAGCAACAACCCATTAAAAACCTCTAGTTCTCAGAGCGTCATAGGGGGAAGAAGCAGAAATAAACTGTCCATTGCGTATCAAACTTCTGGATCTGCAATTCACAGTAACTGGTATAAAAGCTGGTAGTTAATTTACTGCTTCTAGATATTACTAATGAGCTATAAGTTTGGCTGTTAATAGTTCTTGTGTAAAACAGATAAATTCTATGGCTAGTTTTCGTGGGCACTTCTTACCCTGCATATATACAACTTTCATTATAAGCCCTGACCACAGTATGTACTCCAGAAAGCCATTTACTTGTAGGGAGAGATCGAGGTGGCAGAGAAGGTGCCCCAAAAAAATATTTTAAAATTAGGCATCTGAAGTGCTTTGTTGTTCCCTGTTCTGGCCCCAGATTGTTAATGGAACATCTTTGTAATACTCAAATCCTAAGATGAGAACTTCCTACCACCTGAGATTCTGTATAAGAGCAAGAACAACAGTTCTCTTGAATTTGTGTCACAACACTGTATTATATCAAGAGGTGAGACATTCCCATTTAGTAAGTACATATACTATGGGGGGATAAAAAAAAAAAAAGAGAGAAAAAGAAAAATTAGAGGGAGAGAAGACAACCTGCACACACAAAACCTGCAACAATACATTCTGGAGTTCTGAATTAAATCTTTGCTTCTGGTAGAGACTAATCAAATATCCATGAAGGATACATGCCGTTAGCTGCATGTAGCTAAGCTATGAGAGTGAACATATGTTCTTTGATTTAAATATTTCCAGAAGTTGGGAGACAAGCTAATCAGGCCAGTTTTAAGAATATGTATCAAAATGACCATACTTCTGTGCCACAGCCTGAGTCTTAATCACTTTTTCATATTAAAAAAAAACCTAAAACAAAACAAAAACAAAAAGACTTTTCTAATATGATACTCAAGTATCAGCTGGCTTAGAGTACTGCAGTTTCAGAAATACATTATGAAACTATTTTATACTCCATGCCCCAGTGATCTGTATATCCTCTGACAAAGAGGTTACCTCCATAAAACCATTTTATTTTTAATATAAATACTTATTTTCCATAAGTCATCTGCAGCATTCACCGTGGAGAAGGCCCAATTCCAAATCCATATTTGGGAATAACACTATTAATATAACAACAATGACTCACTGTGCAAGTTCTAATGAAATCTATTATTTAGAAGCATTACATTTATAATACTTTCCCCATATAAGGCTTGCAGTTTAAGCCTTTATATTCACTAACATATATTGTTAGTGAATATAAAAATGCTTAAACTACTTTTGAATGCTCATGCATGCAAAAAAAATTCCAAAGAAAACTCATGTGAGATCATAAATCTGGTGCTGTAGGACAAATCCTACATGCACAGCTGGGCTGAATATAAAGGGCAACAGAATCACAGAATGGTTTGGGTTGGAAGGGACCTTAAAGGTCATCCAATTGCAACCCCACTGCAGTGGGCAGGGAGCCTTCCACTAGATCAGGTTGCTGAGATCCCCATCCCATCTGGCCCTGAGCACTTGCAGGGATGGGGCATCCACAACCTCCCCATAATCTGTCCCAATGCCTCACCACCCTCACAGTAGAGAATCTCCTCTCTTTCAGTTTGAACCCCTTACTTACCCCTTTATCAGGTCACTACAGTTCCTGATAAAGAATTCCTCTCCTGCTTCCCTGTAGGCTCCTTTCACTTACTGGAAAGCTGCTGTGAGTTCTCCACACAACCTTCTCCAGGCTGAACATCCCCCAACTCACTACAAACTTTCTACGATTTTCTCAGCCTGAACAGTTTAAATAGTCTACAGGAAAAAAAAATACCCCCAACCCTCTATAAAACAAATACCATTCCTGAAGATTTACTCAAAGATCCAGACTGACAATTCTAGAAGTGGTTTGGTATTTTGCATCACATTTTGAACTTAGAAAACATAGAGTAAGGTAGACAGTAAGCAGGAGTGCCTAGAATGCATAAATAATAATTTATATAATTATAATGCCAAAATGTCGTGGAATTGCTGCAAATGGTAAGGTATTGTCACCACAGGGTGACAGGGAGAGTACTGTCAGCCCTGCTGTTTGCTTTCAGGACCCTTGCATTCATCATCACCCTCTTTCTCCAGTTTTTGATGGCTCCTTAACCTTTCCATACTGTTCCTGCAGTAGAGCCGACAGTAAAACCAATGTGGCCTCCCTCAGGCAGAGCACAAGGAAGAGCACAGGAGCCAGAACCTGCAGGAATGAACTTTCACAGCACAGCAGGGCAGCAGCGGCCAGAAACAGTCCAAAACCCTTTCTGCATGTGCAAAATGGCTGTGAGACTGGAATCCTGTCCCCATTGTTTGGCTATGTCACTGTGCAGTAATGGAATGGTAAACCTGGGATGCAGGGGAGTGCAGTGGGAGACTTGAGCAAAATATTTTATAAAGGAAACCTAAGCTGTTTATAGCATGAGAGTATTTGCCACATTTTGCTTGTCCTCAGCGGCTGTTCTCCCTCTGTACACACCCAGCAGTCAGAGCTGCCTTAGATGTCTACATCCAAACACTACTGAAACACCACCCCTGCATGCACTGCAGCAACCCTGCTTCTCCAAAAAGCAGCAAAATAAGGGCATTTTAATGACATAGGACAAGCCATTTCACTTTGTAACTGAGGCACTGTCAGCTTCAGAAAGCATAGGGGTAAACCTGTAACTACATTAAAAATAAGGAGAGGACTACAGCTGACCAAGAAAGTACTAAGATACCTCCAACCAGGTAGATCTCAGACAGGAGCGCTGGCATTTTGTACCTTGGCTTGCATTTTCTGACACCGTAAAGCATTCTAAAGACTACTATCAAAAAATGGATTCCCAATTAATAAAAAACACGAACTGAATAATCTACATTTTTGGCCCTGATCTGATAAATTTGTGCTGTGTTTTCCAAGGATAACAGTCTGTACTGCTACCCTTAGATGTCCCCTTTTTCATGACAGAAAATGTGGTAATTTGGGAGGACTGTAAAGCAGTTCAAACAGCTGCTTCTCCTCAGATATTTGGGTGTTCATACTACCTCGGTCTGCCAGATGAGCTATTTCAACAGGCTTTCATGAGCTGTTTGTCACATCCTTCAAAGATCTTTTTCCTGCATTTGCAATGAGACTTAATAAAAAGGCCTTCTGAAGCATATTTAGTAGGTTCTTTCCGATTTCTACTTTTTTGGGCAAAACAAACTTAGGATACTACTTTCTCTCCTTGGCTTGCTTTACGTCAGTACAAGATGGAAGCACACAAGAAAAACAAATTCTTTTTCAATTTCAGTGCTTGGCTCAAAATCAAAAATCATTAGTTTAAAGAAGTGGCT
Source organism: Anthoscopus minutus (assembly GCA_013399455.1). Classification (NCBI taxonomy): domain Eukaryota; kingdom Metazoa; phylum Chordata; class Aves; order Passeriformes; family Paridae; genus Anthoscopus; species Anthoscopus minutus. Next base: position 673,638 of record VWYI01010785.1, on the reverse strand, counting down.
TGGAGAAGAGGAAACATCTTGAGGCCAACAATATTTTTTATCAGTCAGCGAGCATCCATTAATCATTAAGATATCCCAAAGTATTTTGTCCCCGTCCAACTTGAATTTGTTTCAAGGCAGTGGTTAGTTCTGACTGTGATAATACATAATCACCTTCATGTACACACAGACCCGAGATGAATGCAGAAAAAACAAACAACAACAACAAAAAAATCACACCACACCCAACAAAAAATCCTTTCCATGTACAGTGGAATTCAACATTTTTCCCAAGGGCCCAGGGCAGCACTGAGCAGAAGGGAGATGTCAAACTGTTTGAACTCTCAGGCGAAACACTGGTACAACAACGTCACAAGTTAAACACAAACTTTTTGAGAAAATTGAGTAAGTGCTCCTCAGCTACACAAGAGGTACACTGAGGTGCTAAACTGCAAATATCTGCATTTTCAAAGCCTTCACCCCCACCAGATTTCTGAATGCATGATCTAGCTATGTTCTTTTGGCACTTAATGTCCCAGGAAAACATGCTACACAGCAGTTATTCAGCAGAGCAGAGTCAGGTAGGGCAATGATGAGAAGATAAAAATTATTTAATTAACATCTAAACGTTTTAAATTGTGCTACACATTTGTTTCAGCAAATAATCTCTTGCACATGCTGTTCAGTTCCCTCACCAGAGGTTTGGCCACTGTGCACGAGTTGCAGAGATCACTGCTCAGTTTTAACAGCCATCTTCACACAGTTGACAAACTTCTCAACCTGAACTTTCAGACCAAATGTGGTCACTTGGCCTTGTCAAAATTACCATGACAAGCAGATGAGAATAATCACAAGGCTCTCTGGCCAGAGTCATCAGAAAGCCCAGTGTGGGTGCAATTTTTACCTTGTGGGCTGTTGGTCAGTATTCCCTATGCTATTGGGAGAGAAGTCAGCAAGTTGCCAGCTGTCCAACAGAGGTGTTCACTTGTGCAACTGGACAATCTACTTACCACTGCAGCAAAGCCTTCCCACAGGGGGCATGGTCATTGTGCAGGGACACCAGGAGGGCACAGTTCTGTCTGCACCACTGTGAAGGTTATAGGAATGCATTGGCCTGTACATTATGATCTAAAAGACACAGGAAGTTTAGATCACACAACCAAAGTTCAAGCCTGTGTTGAGGTCCTACCTTGTGAAATGCATGCTTGGATTTGCACCCTTCCTAAAACTCAAGTCATTAGAGAGGAGAAAAAGAGGAAATAGATGTGTAGTAAACAGTATTTGTTATTTGACACACTAACAGCCATCCAAAGACTTATACTGAGTATCACTAATTCCAAATGGTAAAGGGACAAGGGAAGACAAAAGAAGAAACAGCAATTGCAAAGAGAAAAAAAATGATGCTGCAATGATTATAGTGCCAGTGCATTTTTCAGTGTCACTGTGTCACAACACAGCACCAAGCAAATAAAGGAATATCTCCCAAGCTAAGATGACCTTCAAAAGAGATCATTTATACAAAGAAACTTTGCAATGCAAAGAAATACAATCAGCATACAGCAGGATAGCACACAACAGCAAAGCTGACTTAACAACACAGTCAAAGAGATGCAGGCAGGTAAGATTTCTACCTCAGTCTCAGCAAGATAAAGTGGGTCTTCTAACTCAGTGTCCTCTGATGAATCTCAGCACCCGATCAGTCTGTCTCCACAAGCCTAACCATTATCCACTTCAACAAGCAAGGGTAAACATACCCATGTCCAGTGACATTTGCTCAAAGAATATGTATAAATCACTGTTTCTGAGTGAAACTCTGGATTTTAGTCATATTTCCTATTTATGTTTGTACAGTTCCTACACCAATGTCAAGTGAGATGTGATGGAACAGCAGAGGAGCGAGGCAGGGGAGGCTTTTTGCTGGTACTAGGTTAGAAAATATATTCAAGTATCTTAGCTCCCCTTGCAATCTCTCTCCCCCCTTTATGAGTTTACAATTGCTATCAGAGCATGGCCAAATCTTCCCCAATGAAAAAAACTTATTATCATGATGACTTTTGCTACATGTCCTTGTTTACAATCCTCTTTTTTTCTTGATTGGGTTTTGTTGTTTTGGTTTGGTTTTTTTCTTTTTTGAGTTTTGTTGGTTTTTTGGGTTTGTTTGTTGGGCTGGTTTTTGTTTGTTTGGGTTTTTTTTTTTTAAATTAAATTTTCATGCACTTCACTGTAAAGACCACTCCCACAGTAACTATTTGCCCTACAACACTCCACCTTAACGAGCTCCCCTCTCCTCAAGTGACCTGCACAACAGGGTTGCCTCTCCACCTGACAAGTGGAACACGCTGTCCCAAACAAAAACCCTTGAAGATCAAAACAAGCTTTCCTGCTGACAGGGCAAAAGTTTAGCCTAAACAGGAAAACATACTTGAAGCTCTTTTTCCATTACCTTGCATTATTAAACCATCTAGGCAAGAGATAAACATAAAAGGAATTTCTTTAATTAGATAAATCAACTCCTCAGCATCTGTTGTTTAATAAAGTAAAGCAGATCAGCATGTTAGAATCAGATAATATTGAAGTCTCCCACAAACTCACAGCTGAAGCTTCTTCTTCATGCAAGCATTTGGGTGCCACTGGTTTTACTCACTGTAATACAACACTTCCAGTTAAATGCTCACTGTAAAATGTAATGCCAGGTACACATTGGGCCACAACAAGTGAAATTCCTTAAAATGATTATGCATCATCTCACAAGTTAGAACAAGGCAGAACAGATGCACAGGGTGATCTTGCACAATATATTTCCCTGAAGTTCTACACCATGCATTCACTTTAAATAAAACTCAATCAATTAAAGACTGTGCTTCTTGTAACTAAAGTCTAAAATAATTCCTTTAATATAAGCAATATCTATTACCTTTTGCTTTTCAGCATCATTTCTTAATCGACTCTCTAATATAATCTCTCAAAGGTCACAAGCCTCTGCAAAAAAGGCAAGTTAGTAAGAATGTATTCTTAGCCTCTCTCTACTACAAACCAATCCTGCTGAGGGACAAATTCATCTTACAGCTTAAAACCAAACATTGTAAGATAGTAACTTCCAATTATGTTTGATCTTGTATGCAGTCAGATAATGGCATTTTTTTTACAGTCATAAAAAACTGTTAGGGATGTGCCAGGAAGATGTTAACACCCACCTACTTTGACATTAAGAAAACCTAATCAAATTTTGGAATTTTTAAAAATCAAATGTAAACATATTTTGGCAAAGATCGTTCTAAGCAGCACTGGGAAAACCAGTGCAGGCAAAAACCAGTGCAGTCCTAAGCTGACCAGCACTGCTGAAGCATCCCCAATCCATCTGGGCTGGGATTTGCCTCTCCTGTGCAGAGATGGCCACTCGGCTGCAGCAGCGACCGTGAGTGTAAAGCAGCGAGGCACTGTGGGGTCAGTCTGCACACCTGCACTCTCCAGCACATCCAGAACACATCTGGGCTTTTCAGGAGCACTAAGGCAGCTGCAGCATGCAACACTTACTCATTACAGAGGGTTAAAGGCAGCTAAGTAAAGTGACACTCCAAGACTAACACCTTTCTTCACTGGCCAAGTCACCTGCCAGCTGCAAGTGAACAGTTACCACTGAGCAGTGGAAGTACAAGTCCTCCTCAGACCAGCTAAGCTGTGCTCAGAAATAAAGCTTACATCATATGAAGAAACAAACTGCTTTAATGAAATTCAAATGCAATTATTAAAAAAACTCCATTCACCTGAAAGTTCTCTATTTTCAATTTTTATAAAATTCCTTGAACACGGAATATCTAGTTTATGATTATCTTTCCAGTTATGGTATATTCTCTGTTACTTAGAAGATGTAACAGCACTCAGAGAGAAATAAAATCAGTATTTATAAAACTACAAAGCTAGTAAAGTAACTCAGCGTAGTAGTTTCAAGTAGTAAAAATTTTAATTTTTCAGACTGGTGAAATTTAATTTGTATTCTGTGTGAGGGAGCATCACATTTAATGAATTTAGCTCTTTTTTGTATCAAAAGCTGGAAAATACTTAGAATAATTACCACAGATACTCTTTCAGGAATCAGAGAGCTCCTGATGTTTCATGGCTTTACTGAGCAGATCCACCTAATTTTAACATCCGGACAACTCTAACCTGCCCCCACTAAACGCACGCACTATAAAAGCAAGTCTAACAAGATGCAGAAGAAAACAAGCTAAATAAACTGCACATTTCCTATGCTGTGATCCTCTATTATTTCTGAGACAAAAGACATGGCCATTATTTCACATACCCCGTCACTAGAAAGGAAAATAAAGGCTTCTGCTTTCACGTGATTTTAATGACAAAGTTTCAAAAGAGGATGCAGGCTGTTTCTTACCCGTTCAGCGTGTATGACCCATTACTCCTGAGTCTCATACTTGCAGATAAGAATCTTAGGAAAAAGTCCAAAATGAGGTGGTTTGTCCTCTGCAACACCAGAATACAGACACCTGTTTGGTGGTTGTGCTTTTTGTTCACCAGGGGATCTCTTTCCTGTTTCTCTGAGTCATCAGTGGGAAACAATGTGAAACCACCACCACAGCCACTAAGCAGGAAGCCCAGAGGAAACTGCCTGCAGCCAGACAGGAGTCTGGAGGTGTAAAAATCTCCCCAACACACCTCTCACTAAACCTTGAAGCCCACTAAGGTAAGGCAGCAAAAACTCACAGAGAAGGAGTTTTCTATAAAGTATTTAAAGCTCTCTCTGCATGTGAAAGAATAAATTTTGCAGAAAGCTGTAGTTTATCAGAGAGCTGCTCTTCTTCTGAATAGCCTGCAGCTTCAGATCTATTCCCTCCTTCTCACCAGCCCTACTGCTGCAACTATTACTCAAGCACTACCCTCAGAGCACAAGGCAACAAGAAACCCTAGATAACAAATGCTCAGCCTTTTTTGTTTGGGGGTTTTTTTCCTCTCCCTCCAGTATAAAGTTAGAAATTACATATGTGAAAAGGGACATACGATTAGTGGTTAAAAGGCTTATTTTCCTTGTAGTAGGTTAAAACCAGGCAGATCTAAAGTCACGCTTGAATGCTGCAGGGAAAAATATCCTCTAGCAGTCCAAATGCTGGGCAAGCTGCCCTGCATAAATCACAGGATTGCACTGTCTCTGATGAGGCTGTTTTCCTCCCTTTTCTGTTCACCCTGCCATTCCCTGATCGCTATGAACCAAACAGCTGTACAGATTAATGCCTGGTGAGTCTACCACACAATGCAAAAATAACTCCAGGTAGTTGCTGATCTTTTAAGTCTGTGAGCAGATCAACACCGTCTTTAGTAATAAATCACACAAAAATATTTCTATCAACGGATGTTGAAATGACCATCACCCATGGCCCAGGTGAAACTGCTTTAGGATAATGGGAAAACTGCACACCAAACAATATAAAGATTAAATATTCACTACCTAAAAAAACCAAGAGAAATCAATCCCACAGAATTCTGGCCCGAGTAAAACATTATTCTTATTTGAGTGACTTAAATGTCTAAAGACAGCATGCTTGTCAAGCTGCATTTTTATTTTAAGTAGTTTGACAGTTACCGAAAATCTGCCTTAAAAAAAGAAGAATTACTTTATTTCTTTGTAGGTGCCTCAGATGATACAGTTAGGTGTAATGAAGAATACCTATATAGGGACTATAAATCACAAATGTTGAGAGAAAGAGTTACACTGAATTACAGGCTGAAGAAATCAATGCAATCCCGTTGATAAAAGGCAATGAGACTGAGCTGTACAAACAGGCTGCATCTGCATGACAGAAATTCTCAGCATCTATCTGGCCTAATCTGAAGCGCTGTACTCAATCCATGGCATCCTAGTTGAAGGCAGATGTAGAACTAGCTGGAGCTCAGAGAACATCAAGATTATCTGTCTTACAGATGCTAAAACTGAGGGAGAAAAACAAGACCACACCTTCCAAGAACATAAAGAAAACAAAATGTTGTTCCTGCTCTTTCCATCACAAAGGCATTTGAATTAAGCAAGAAACACACTAGGTTAGGATTATTTTGCTTGATATGTGTGTGTATTTGGGTTTTAAGTACAAGAATAGATTACAGAGTCTGCATTATTGGAGGCCTTTGAGACGATCTTGCTCCAGAGCTGGGGACGACTAGGTGACCTCCACAGGTGTCTCTCAGCCCCACCTTTCTGTGATTTGCTCCCAGCTCTATCTGGTAGAAAAAATTAAAATCGTGCTGTGTAACCATGACACAAACTACCTCAAGTCAAACCAGACAAGAGCATGCTTTAGAATTTCCTCCTCAAAACAAGACTGAATAGCCAGGACACCAAATAGGTCCAACACATTATAAGCACAGTGGTGGCAGTGCTCTGTTTTTATAAACAGTCTGGGAGAGCACAACACCTCATGCTCTTCTCAGTTTTACAAAGACCCCTACCTATGTACTGGCTGGCACTAGGACATAATTATTCCAGTTGCTTGGGTCCCTCTCTGTCCCTCAGGAGCTGGCCAAGATTCCCTATGGGCATGGAACAGCTTGAAGTCAGGTCCCTGCAGGCAGCTACCTACCTACCAGGGCTGAGTAAAACACAGATACATTCTTGGAAGCTTCTCAAAATAAACTAGGATGATTTATTTGGCTAATAATTTAGAGAATAAAAAATAAAGTTAATAATTCAAAAATGCTACGTAGAAACAATTTCTAAATGCTCTACAAACCCATCTCAAATGAAAATTTGTACTCAGTCATCTTCCTGGAATATGAGATTTTAGAGAGGTCACCTTAAATCCAGGCTCACAATAAAATCCAGGCTCTGGTATGTTTGCAGTTTTATTGGAAATAAGATACATTTGACAGTATAACTGAATCATGTATGACACTGGGATTTCTTTGGGTATCTACTCATTTGCATTGGAGGTGCACCAGCAGTATGGAATATAGAAGCTGTCATGAAGTAGTATCTGATAACTATTACTTAACAGCAATTGACTACTGTTCTAAACTGGAGAATCATATTTGTTTTGTAATTTAAAAAAAAAAAGTAAAAAAATTTAAAAGGCAGACCATCCCACAGCTTTATTTAAAGTGACTTTCTGGATACAAAACTTAAGTGATTTACCCATTAATTTTCTGAGCATTTTACTTTCATTGGCTACCTAATTTTTTAAAAATTAATTTCAGAATTCTGCTGCTGAAAGCAGCTGCTTTTTTTTCCAAAACTTTACTTCTGCAGAAAGACATCAATTCCTTTTTTTCTTGGTCACTCTCCCATGCTCTTTCAGGATTACAGCAGCACAAGGGTATGTGTTCTTTAACATCTCCATCTGAAAACTATTAGAGGAAACCAGCAACTAAATATAAACTGTCCAATCAGAGCCAGAGCCAGCCACATCGATGCTGGGATCTCAAAATGCTATCATGGACAAAAGAACTTTGCACAGAAACACAGCTAAGCCTACTTGCCAACACAACCGCTTCAGAAACAATAAATTCCTGCTTCAGAGAGGTCTTCTGGAGAAATGTGTTTTGTTACCAGAGATTAAAAAGCCCCTTATTTTCAGTCATCATAAAGATGACAAAAGCACTGAATAGGCAACTCCATGGTGAGGCAATGTGCTATAGACATTATCTCCTACAGTATTTTCAATTGGCTGCACCTAAAGAAATCCTCTTCTCCTCTTGCTCCCTACATGTACACATTCCAGAGACCATACACAAGCTGAATCATCCTCACTGTGCTGAAGGCACATGGGAGAAGGCAAAACATCTTTATGTCTCCTTAAGATCCCTTCTGACAAATAAAGTGTTTGTACAGCCCACTTCTCTTTTATTCCCTTTCCCAAGCAGAATCCATAAACTTTAGCATGGATTTTTTGTTCACAGGCTAAACATTCATCCAATTACTTCTCAGCTTCCAAGGGGAATTTCAATAGTACCATTTGGCCTAGTTATTCTGGACATTAGCTCAAAGAACAGTTCTTTAGATAACATAAATTAGCATGGATGATTTACCATTTTCAACCATGTCCCAGCTACTTTGAGCTTTGAAAACATAATTAAAAGATCTATTTCAATTACTATTAAATAAATTCCCATTTAATAAGGAAATGTACATGTTAAGTAAAAGGCTGAGTACAGAAGAGAATAGCCAGTCCTCCACTACTTGGACAGACTTACAGTACACTCAGAGTTTAATTATTCATCCAGGGGGAGAGCTTTGCATATGAATGAAACATCTTTCTACATCTAAAAAGAAATACTCACTAGCAACCTCAGTTCTCCACATCTGGTCAGGAGAGAGAGGAGACAGAGTGCCTGTATGTACCCCATTTGCCAGAGCCACGCTTTTCACAAGTGTTAAAAAGTTACATTTATTATTATTTTATAGGCATATTGTTGACCCTCTTTTTAAAAATTGATTTGAATTAATCTATTTGACTGCTGAAGAAACAAGTTACTCTCTTTCTCCTGGAAAATACCCATTAACTTAATGCTTAACCTTGTTTTCTACTGTCTTGCATCATAACTTGTATTTAAGGACTGTCCAAGCTAATTTACAAGATAATCACTGAAATACTGAATTGTTAAAAGAAACAAATTTGAGGCTGCTTTTCTGGGTTGATTACACACTTACAGCACTGCACCAAAGAGTAGGTCAGCCAGGTTCACTTCTACCTAACTACTTACATAATACAGACGTAATTTAAACACTGATATTAGAGGAACACAGATCTTACATATCACTATCAAATGTTGCTTGATAGGCAATGAAAAAGTAAAAGAGGAGAAGAAGAAAGGAAAATTGACTCTAAGACATAGCTAGATGTAGATGTTACCCCAAATTCTTCCGATTCATTTGGCATGTGAAGATAGTGCTGCATCAGCTTCAGAGCTGAAGAAATTTCTTTGCCAAACTTGTAAAGAAATCCCATTACACTGGAGATTTTGGCTTAGTATTGAAAAGAAAGAAAAAAAGCCCTGTGTGGGGACACTACAATGATCAATATATAAATGAAAGCTGTAATACATTTCCTATAGCCAAAGAGAAAGCCGTAACAGGGGAGAAGTCTTTAATCTGCTTTTTAGGAGAAGATTCTTGTTTTGGTTTGGTTTTTCTAATTAATAAAACAAGCCATTGTGATTTAAAGCAAAAATGCCAGCCGCACTGAAAGGGTTATTGCACATTGTTTATAATAAGCAAGCCAGGACAGTGTTGGAGAAAGTTACAGAACTGTAATAACAGAACAGCAATCCGCCTGGAAACGGAAAAGGGTGGGTGAGCAGTTTCTACCAGACCAGGGCAAAAGCCAGGGTTTATAAATTTAGAAAAAAATACACACCCACACAAAACGTCTCAAGTAAGAGGATAGGGGATTGGGGGGGGAAGAAAGGAAAAAACCACACACACCATTTTACAAGGCCTTTATATAAATTTTGCCTAATCATTCTTAATGGACATCTGCCCATGGCTTAATACAGGAAAGACCAAGCTTTCAGTGTGTGCCAAACTGTCTGAAACAGAAAGCTCTGGCACACTGCCTGCTTTGATCCCCCACTTGGGGCAGTTTCCCGGAGATAGGCTTGGAGCAGCAAATGAAGACAGACATATCACCCTTTGGAAGGGCCAGTCAAAAGAGTGAATGTGATGTGAAGTTTGGTATTGGACTTCACAGTACTCAAGTGCATTCTTTTCAATTTACTTTAAATGATTTTTAGGTTTTAGAAACAGAAGCAGCTTGGCAGAATTCAGTGATTAGTTTTGGTGGTAGAGAGAGATCCTTTACATAGGGTTAAAAACTACAGTGGCAAATGAAATGCTTCAGTGGGAGGTGAAGGCTGCTCTGATTCATGCAGATGGGCACTGGGACAACAGGTATTTATATAACTCTGGCAAAGGGCTGTAGAGCATGAAGACCCCCATTGAGATCAGCTCCCAAAACCCTGTCCATCTTAAAGGAAGGCTCATAAAGTAACATAAAAAATAGTAAAAGAAGACTGATGATCTTGGCAAGAGCAGGGAGCAGGTAATTTAGAGCAGGCACTGCCCCTTCAGCCCAAGAACAGGAAAGAACTGTATGAGTTACCAACATGCTCCACCCAACAAGTCCCAGTCGGTATAAAAGTCTCTGCTGCAAAATTTAGCTAATGATACAATCCAGGAGAAGTCTGGAAGTACCACAGAGGGAGAACAGGAGAGATATTTCTGAGAAAGACTTTAGCTAAAATTAAACACAATCAGGCACATACAAATCCCTGAAGCCTGAGGAAAAACAGCCAAGTTTTC